>CAKALU010064573.1:8488-28572 GCA_916700995.1 Hozukius guyotensis
TGCCAGAAAAATTAAATGTTATGTTGTATAGTAATAATAATGGTCCAAAATGATGTAGAATTGCATAGTTAGTCAAAAACTGTCATATTTTCTTGGGGGAGGATCCCCAAACCCCCTCACTCCCCTCACCTAAACTGCTGCACAGCATCTAATCCCTCTAAAAACCCAGTGGGGGGACCTGAAAAATTGTGTAAAATGTTGTTAATAACTATTAAATATAAATGATTCTGGCCATTCAAATTAAAGCAAAAAACATGAATGTCGCACAGCATTTAGTATGATGTCATTATATAGACTGACTTTCTCTCAGCACCCCCAACTCTTCCAGCGTCCCTGCATACACACAACAATTTTTACTGTTTACTGCATTTGTCTACCGCTGTAATGACCTGTGTGTGTGTGTGTGTGTGTGTGTGTGTGTGTGTGTGTGTGTGTGTGTGTGTGTGTGTGTGTGTGTGTGTGTGTGTGTGTGTGTGTGTGTGTGTGTGTGTGTGTGTGTGTGTGTGTGTGTGTGTGTGTTTTGTGTTCAGGCCGGTGGAGGACAGCAGCCAGCCTCCGGGACGAGGCGTCCTGTCCATGCAGGGTCTGACCTACGGCGTCGTCAGGGTGGACACGGAGGAACGCCTCTCGGTGCTCACCGTACAGGACGTGGGCACCGTCACACCAGGAGGTACGTCTGTCTGTCCGTCTGTCTGTCCGTCTGTCTGTCTCTCTGTAGAATATTGAAGCTTTTCCTGTAAATTTGTGACTTTAATATGTGAGAATATTTGAGTTGTTTTTATCATAAATGTGTGACTTTAATCACGGAGAAAATTGGATTTTTTTTTTTTCCCCGTAAATTTGTGACTTGTCTCAGAGAATATTCAAGTTTGTTTCTCTTACATTTGTGACTTTAGTCTCAGAGAAAATTCATGTTTTTTCTTGTGAATTTGTGACTTCAATCTCAGAGAATATTGGAGCTTTTTTCTCGTCCATTTGTGACTTTAATCTCAGAGAATATTCAAGTTTTATTCCTGTAAATTTGTGACTATAATCTCAAAGAATATTCAAGTTTTTTTCTCAGAAATTTGTGACTTTAATCTCAAAGAATATCTGAGTTTTTTTCTCTTAAATTTGTTACTTTAGTCTCAGAGAATATCCTTTTTTTTCTCTTAAATTTGTTACTTTAGTCTCAGAGAATATCCTTTTTTTTCTCTTAAATTTGTGACTTTAATCTCAGAGAATATCCTTTTTTTTCTCTTAAATTTGTGACTTTAATCTCAGAGAATATCCAATTTTTTTCTTGTAAATTTGTGAATTTAATCTCATAAATTTCTGACAGTTTTTTGTCGGATATTACCCTCTTCCCCGGCCCCGTGATTTTGTGTATCCTACGATGGCCCTCATACACCGTTGTACATATCACTGTCCAGAGTTGTACAGAATCAAAGTTAGGATTATTAATACGTGTGTGTTTGCTGCGTGTTCACGTTGTTGCCATGCCAACACAGGTTCCATGTGTACTGTGAGTACATGACCACCTGTACTTTGTTCCTCTTCAGAGTTAAACTGTCGGCCTTCGGTGTTATCACGCACTGAATGGCAAAAAATCCATTAAGTCCATTAAATGGTAAAATGAGTTTTAAGGGTGCGTAAATGTGCAGCCTCTCCTTTTCATCAATGTCCAATTTTTGGGAGCGTTCTCCTCTCCTCATGACTGAGCGAGTTAAGTGGGTTCAGCTTCACGTTTTCAGGAGAGTTTTTCAATACGGCTGCGATACATTCTCATCACGGAGCTTTAGTCTCTGGGGACAAAGTCACAGCGATAGTTTAACAAGGTAGTACAGAACATAAAAAAGCTTTTAGGACATAATACATCATCTGTTCAGGTGATGAAGAATCCACCCACACCACTGACATTACTACTCTGCGCAGAGTTAAACCTGTTGTTGTTGTTTACACGTAATCAGGTCTGCAACGAGTGATCATGTTCATTATCGATGAGTCTGCAGATTATGTTCTCAATTAACTGTTAGTTCTATAAAACAACCCATCCAAAATTATATTCAGCTTAGTTTTATAACAGGACTCAGAAAAACAGAAAATGTTTATATTTGGGAATAACTTATAAGTACATAATAACATGGGTAAAGTATTCTCAACATGTAGCCAACATATCATTTATGGAGGACGGAACCTGTCAAAATAAATAAATAAATGACATGATAAATAAATAAATATTCCATTAAATATATCAAAAATAATATTATAAATAAATTAAGGCATTAATTAATTAATAGAATGTGACATAAATTGATTTATTTTTTATTTTTATTTTATTTATTTACCTTGGTATTAATTCCCCAATCAATCTACTCTTCTCTTTAATTTTCCCCTTTTATTTATTTTTATTCACTTTTAAATTTATTTATTTTTGCATTTATTTATTATTTATTTTATATTTATTTTTAAATGTATTTAATCATTATTAAATTGTATGTATTTATTTATTTATATTTATTAACTTTTAAATGTATTAATTTTTGCATTTATTTTAAATTTATTTTAAATTTATTTTAAAATGTATTTATTCGTTTTTAAATTGTATATATTTATTTACTTGTGTATTTATTTATTCCTGCATGATTTTCTCTTTGCAGTTAGCCCCCTATTTATTATAGTGGACTAAATGGCATATGAAAGCACACAAAAACATCAATATACAGAAAATATTCACATTATTCTGACAACAGGCTAAAGTACACACATCCATTAAATGAGCTACATACAACAAGTTCACAGATGCAGAAGTGAAGGTCTGTCTCTTATAATCCATAAAGAAGGCGGTAATCTGCAGAAGGGAACGTGTAAATCCTGCTGATCAGACACACAGGCTGCCACAGCTCATCAAACATCACCGAGCTCTCCTCGACGCTGTCAGCTCACACCACCCAGTGGTCACCACGGCAACTACAGCCGGCGTAACACCAAGGAAACTAATCTAACTAGTATTCAGACCCTTTACTTAAGTAAAAGTAGAAATACAGCACTGTAAAAATATTCTGTTACAAGTCCTGTATTTTACTCAAGTAAAAGTGTTTGCAACAAAAAGTACTAAGTAAGTAAAAGTACTCATGAGGCAGCAGAATGGCTGTCACCGTATCATCTTCTATATTATCTGAGTATTATTCCCATAACATTATTAATGTTGTAGCCGATTGAGGTGGAGCTAATTATACTTTATAAGCGGTGGTAGTTCAACCCTGAACAATAAATCATTTTAGAAGCTTATTATGGGTTTTCTGTGTAAAATTTTAATCTGAAAAGTAACTAAAGCTGATAAATATAGTGGAGTAAAAAGTACAATATTTACCTCTGAGAGGTTGTGGAGTAGAAGTAGAAAGTTATGGAGGACAGAACCTGCCAAAATAAAAATGTATTGAAAATAAATGTAGCCATTAATGAATTGATAAAATGTGACATAAATTTATATTTCTCTTTTAATTTGCTTCTTTATTTATTTATCTTTGTATTAATTCCCTTTATTTATTTACTCTTCTGTTTAATTTTCCCTTTTATTTATTTATGTAATTATGTTTATTCATTTTAAATTAATAAAATTATTATTTTTTGCATTTATTTTTTATTTAAATATGCACTTATTTTTTGCATTTATTTAATATTTATTTTTAAATGTATGTATATATTTATGTATTTATGCATTTATTTATTTTTGCACGATTTTCCCTTTGCATTTGCATAATGAGGCAGAAATGCATAAAGAAATGTATAAAGAAAAGAATACATAAATAGATAAGTTTGGGGAAATAAATATGAGCTGAAATACAGAGGGAAAATCTTGAATAAATACATAAATATATACATACATTTAAGAATAAATATAAAATAAATAAAAAAATAACTGCATAAATAAATAAAAAATAAATGAATAAATATAAAATTATTAAAAATAATTACATAGATAAATAAAAGGGAAAATTAAACAGAAGAGTAAATAAATGAGGGAATTAATGCAAAGTTAAATAAATAAAGATGCAAATTAAAAAAAGAAATATCAATTTATGTCACATTTTAATGTGACATAAATTAATTAGGGCTACATATATTTTTTAAGAATATTTATACTACATTTAATGACATTTATTTATTTATCAAGTCATTTATTTATCTATTCACTTTTTTTATTATTATTTTGGCAGGTTCTGCATAGAAAGTAGCTTAAAGTGGAAATACTCAAAAAAAGTACCTTGAGTAAATGTACTTAGGTACTTCCCACCACTTGGCCATTCTGTGCTATAGGACAGTAAAATCCCATCTTGACGCCATATCATTAAGAACATGCTGGCACCACTTCCTCTTGTTTAGATATTCTCTTCTTAACCCAGTTCCTCATGTAACCTGGTTCTGGTAGACGTCATAAGTGGGTTAGAACTGCCGACTTTAAGCTATTTATTCCCATAAAAACAGGTGGTGCATTTTGAGTGGAACTCTGGTGGGAGCATCATTTGTTTCCCCGTGTAGAAAATAACTTTGTTGACATGGGAGTTTATTCATGGAAACAAGAAATTTAAAAGGGTGTTAACCCTCTTTCTACCTGTCCCCCCCCCCCAGGTCTGGTGTGTGTGGTGAAACCAGAAGGCGTCCCTACACTCTGTCAGACAGACGAGATCGGCGAGTTCTGCGTCTGCTCCATCGCCACCGGAACCTCCTACTACGGCCTTACCGGCATGACCAAGAACACCTTTGAGGTGAGCTGGCCTGCAGTAATAAATCATGATGGAGATTTTCCTAAAAATGTTAAAAGATGTAGTTAAATGATGATATGACACAACAAACACGTAAGCCTTCTAGCTTACATCTTTAATGTTTCTGTTAAATGAACTTGTTTGGCCATAACATCCACTTTATTAAGAGCAGCAGCAGCAGCAGCAGCGTGACTTTATCAATATAAAAGTTAAAAATATCTATAAATATCTCTAGCGCTTGCTTGTTGCCATGGCGACCCTGCAGCTGAAACGCCTGTGTATGTGTGTGTGTTTTTGCAGGTTTACCCAGTGAGCTCCGGCGGGGGTTTGGTCAGCGAGTACGCCTTCGTGCGGACCGGCCTGCTGGGCTTCATTGGCCCCGGCGGCCTCACCTTCATCACCGGCAAGATGGACGGGCTCATCATGGTGAGCGGGCGGAGGCACAACGCCGACGACATCGTCGCCACGGCGCTGGCGGTGGAGCCCATGAAGTTCGTCTACAGGGGCAGGTGAGGAGAGACCAGAGCACCCAGGGGGAGCGTTTTAAAGTCACATTTAAGGTCAAATGAACAGTTTTTAAATATATGAGGTAATTCTCCATAGTCAGTGTGTTATCTACAGTAGATGGAGTTTGGAGAAACAGACAGGAGTACCAGCACGGGAGCAAAACATGAAACTGTAGCCGTTATCTATGCTCTCTTCAAAGCCACCAGACTCCATTGAGAAAAGCAGTAATTTTACCTTTCAGAACACAGGAGTTGCTGGTCTACCGCTAAGTCGATCGGTGAGTTTGTTTGTGTTATTGTGTCACTTTGGTGAATCCAAACTTACCCTTTGAATCCCCAAAGTCACACAATAACACAAACAAACTAACTGATCGAGGCAGCAGTAGAGCAGCAACTCCTGTGTTCTGAGAGGTTAAATTACTGTTTTTGTGAATGGAGTCTGGTGGTTTTGAAGAGAGCAAGGATAACGGCTTCAGTTCCCCGTCAGAAAGGGCTGTCTGACGGCGAGGTAAAGCGGTGAAAATATTCTAAATATATTTTAGGTGTTTAAAATAAGTTTTGCTGCTGACCTACTTCAAAAAATCCAAACTATCGCTTTAACAAAATCCCACCGACAGCAGTTGAAAAGCAGCCAGACGTCACATTCACTGTCACCCTGATAAATGAGCCGTACCCCCGCACATAATAAATCTAATAAAGTAGAGCAACAGTGGATGAATCCAGAAACAGTAATAGAGTGAAGTTTAATTGTGTCCACGGCCACCGAGGAGGAAATTCATCTTTCAGCCGATAGGCTCTGATGACGTTTCTCTGAGCTATTTAAGGAGCGAGCTTCTGGAGAAACCGAGTTAACAAAGGAACCTTTGCTCAAACGTGTCGAGATGAAACCGATTAGATTATTGTTTGTTTTTGTTGTTGTTTAAAGATTTGTTTTATTGAAAGACGCTCAATCTAATGTGCAACTGCGATATATCAGTTTCCATTTATGTGTGAGAAAATAGATTTAAAAGAAAGGAAAAATACACACAAGTGTGTACAGATAAACGCAAATCTACTTATAGAAAACAGGTTAATTATAAACTTATCAACTCAAATATATATACAAGTAAAATATTGACATATATAACATTATTAATGATAAACTTAACCTATAATAAAAGAAAACAATAATTCAAATAAATGTACACATATATACTATATTTATAAATGCATATAAAAAATAATGATTAAAATAAATATATAGGATTTAAATATTTTCATGTACTGATTTATTTATTTTTTGGTGAGTGTGCTGTCGTCTGTGGTTTCTTTATTTGTTTATGTCTTTATGGTTTTATTACTGCTGGCGTTGGAGAGCCGTCTGTTTACTGACTCTGATAAAATCAGTGTTTGTAGTTGGATTGTTTGGTGTGTAATATCCTTCCTTTCTTCTCAACACACACACACTTTTCTTTTTTTACCTGTTCGAGTTCCCCCCGTTATATTTGGAGGATGGAACCTGCACCCTCGTTTGCATAATGAGGACGAAATGTAAAAATAAATAAGTAAAGAAAAGAATGCAGAAATAAATAAGTTTGGGGAAATAAATAAGGGGTGAAATGCAAAAGGAAAATTGTGCATAAATAAATAAATAAATATATTTAAAAATAAATAAAAAATAAATAAAAAAATAAATGAAGAAACAAAAAAAATTAAATAAATTTAAAATTTAATAAAAATAAATACATAAATAAATAAAAGGAAAATTGAACAGAAGATAATCTAAATTAAATAAGGGAATTAATACAAAGATAAATTAATAACGAATCAAATTAAAACAATCACAGCCAGTATTATAGTCAGTAACAGCTGCGGTGCATTGAAATAGACACATGAAGAAGAACAGAAGAGGAAGATGAGTGATGCTGTGTCTCCTCGGTCTCTGCAGGATAGCGGTGTTCTCTGTGACGGTGCTGAGGGACGAGAGGATCGTGGTGGTGGCCGAGCAGAGGCCCGACTCCACCGAGGAGGACAGCTTCCAGTGGATGAGCCGCGTGCTGCAGGTACGTCACCTCTCACTTCTCCTGTTGTTGTGTAACTGTTATCGTGACCAGCACCTGTTCCTATAAAATATGTAGGTTTAACCAGGTTTAGTTATTGCAAATGCAAACTCTCTCCTGACCAAAGAGTTTCCATCAACTCTAGAGAGGGAAAACCATGTACGCTTATTTTCAAATGTTTCTCTCTTTCATTTTAGGCACCAATTTCTGGCATTGTTTATAGAATCATGTCAGATATCACTGAGAATCGAAATGTGAAATGAATTCATTAATACAATATAATGCCCCCTTTCGTACTGGACAAAAAACCCGCTAACATCTGGCTTTTGTCTTCAGTGTGAAAGGTTACAATCGGCATTCAATCCCAGGACAAATGACTCTGCAGTGGTCACAGGGATTTATCGGATCCAGATCCCGCTGTGATGAGTGTTGAAGTGAATATATAATAAATAAAATCAACGGGGATTTGGACAATTATTATAATTTATTAAGGTACGAAACATAAAATTAATATGTGCTCCTCAAAGCCACCAGACTCCATTGACAGAAACACTAATTTTACCTTTCTTATAGACAAAACACACTTCATTCAAACTTGACAGAAACAAAATAAAACTCATCCAAACCGTCTTTCCACTGTTCCAACAATCACCAACTCTGGTTTGGTTTAAATAAATCTTTAATTCACGAGTTTAATGTGAAAAGAAACAGACGTTATATGCGCTCCTCAAAGCCACCAGACTCCATTTACAGAAACAGTAATTTGACCTCGCTGATCGTCGTGAAACACACTTCATTCAAACTCAACAGAAACAAAATAAAACTCATCAAAACCATCTTTCCACTGTTCCAACAATCACCAACTCTGGTTTGAGAGTTTGAAAAGAGAGACTGAATGAGTAACAGATATAATAAAAGAAGTAACCACCGGAACATTTTCACTGTTTATTAACCATGTTTTCCGGCGCGTTTGTGGCGTCAAACACCGGGGAAAAAAAACAGAAAGGCTACTGGAAATGTGAACGAAGTCATCACCTATTTTAGCTGGTATTCCTGCATTTTGGTGGGAAAAGAGTATCCAGTTCTCTTCATCCATCGATGGGTCTGACCGTCCTCCGTCTCCCCCCTCCTCTCTCCCTCTCTCCCTCTCCCTCTCTCTCAGGCCATTGACAGCATCCACGGTGTGGGTGTTTTCTGCCTGGCTCTGGTTCCGGCCAACACTCTGCCCAAGACCCCTCTGGGCGGCATCCACCTGTCGGAGATCAAGCAGCTGTACCTGGAGGGGGGGCTGCACCCCTGCAACGTCCTCATGTGCCCCCACACCTGCGTCACCAACCTGCCCAAACCGCGGCAGAAACAGCCAGGTGGGAAGCAAACACACGCTGGTGTTCACAGGTGGTCTGTGAGTGGTCCTGGTTCGTTGTTAATGTGTGTGTGTGTGTGTGTGTGTGTGTGTGTGTGTGTGTGTGTGTGTGTGTGCTGCAGAAATCGGACCTGCCTCTGTGATGGTGGGGAATCTGGTGTCAGGGAAGAGGATCGCTCAGGCCAGCGGCAGAGATCTGGGACAGACTGACGACAACGACCAGGTGAGACACACACACACAGACGTTATATAAAGCTTTGAGCAGTGATGTCATGATAGATAAAACAATGTAATCTCTGAACTGCATGCATATAATAAACAAATATCCATAACCACCATAATTAAAGTTAAATATTCCCCAAAAGATCAGAGTTTAAAAGTTGTTTAATCAGCAACTATTCTGATAATCGATTTAATGATTTTTCAAACAAACCTCCAAAGATTTTCTGGTTCCAGCTTCTCAAATCTGAGGATTTCCTTCTTTCCTCGTTTTTTTTTATATCTTTATAAACTGAATATCTTTTTGGTTTTGTGGACTGTTGGTCGGACAAAGCAATGGTTGCATTCGAAATCACACACTATGCACTACATACTCAATGTGTGTACTATTGTTCAACATACTTTTGTGTGAATAAACAGCAGTTTGGATCTTTTCGGACGCACTGAGCTGTAATTTACGTCGTCACTTCCCGAGAGCCTCCTTGCCGGTTGGAGACGTGTAACCATGGTAACTCGTGTCAACCTCATGTGACCAAAACTGAAGAGTTATTGACGTTACAGAGCTGTCTGTCAACGTCTGTTATGAACGTTGTCGTCATTGCATTGTGGGATATTTATGCCACCGTAGTGTCCAGCGTTGCATACTGTAATATTTCACCAGAAATAGTATGCAGTTTGCGTACTCTTGGTTTCAGACGTACTAAAATATCTCACATACTGTTTTAGCCTACTAAATAGCACGTTAGTCGACTAATCGATTAGTTGATTTAACCGACAGATCTGTCAAACTGAGTTTCTCCACAAAGAATCACACTAAAGCACCACTTTAAATCTTGTGTTTACATGTGCTTATAAGATTAGATAAGTCATTCAGCAAGAAAAAAGTATAAAAAACGACTAACCAACCAAAGAAATCTTAGTCGACTAAAAACCAAAACGACCGATTAATGACTACGATCAGTTAATGATACAATGAGTAGGATTTATTCGCTTTTATTTACTCACAGCTGGTCCCTCCTCCCAAGCTCAACGGGGGTTAGGGTGCACGCCAACGAGCTTTGGTTTCCTCTTGCTGTTTCGCCTCGCTATATTTGCATTTTTTCCCGGCAGTGTGTCGGCCATTTTCGTAGCTTCTTCTTGGATGCGTGCTTACGATCTGGCACCGGGTCGCTACATTTTTATAGAGGTTGAAGCCCAGAAACGTCCCGAACACAACAACATAATAAAACCCAGGCAGAGGGCTGCAGGGTCTCTGCAGAAACAGACACTGCCACACACTTCTGGTGGGTCAGATGTGATGATTGAGAACATAGTTTTTTAGGAAAATCCTCATTCATTGTGCCTTTAACTTATCAAATAATCAGATAAATTGCGAATGAAAATAATCCTTATTTGAAGCCCTGAACACGACCAACATGTCTCGAC
Organism: Hozukius guyotensis; assembly: GCA_916700995.1. Lineage (NCBI taxonomy): Eukaryota > Metazoa > Chordata > Actinopteri > Perciformes > Sebastidae > Hozukius > Hozukius guyotensis. Next base: position 18,786 of record CAKALU010064573.1, read on the forward strand.
CACTCACAGGTCTTAAGAGGAGCTTTTCCTTTGTTTTTGATGATAATAAACTGTGTAAAGATCTGTTTTCAGGACACTTAAATAGTGTATCTTCATAGAATAACTCCCTCCTCTGTGTCTGGAGAGAAGTTTTAGATTCCTCGTGTGCATGAAACCTTTTGAATTCTGCAGAAGTTTAGAAGCTAAAGTGAAGGTCAAGTCTAGTTCCTGATTGAGAAGTTGACATTTTAGAGAATCGATACAGCGAACAGCGTCGACTTTATCAGGAGATCCAATTGATTTACAATCAGCCAGTAAACGTTCTCAACGGGCCGATCACTCGTTCCTAGAAAAGGTTTCAGAGCTGCTGCATCAGTGAATTTATCCTCCAGAGGCAGTTTGAAGCATCGGCAGGTCGTTCGTAATTTCACTTGTCTGTCATATTGATTAAACCACTTTAATGTCCTGGATAGAAGGCAGAGAGTAAATAAAGTCGTGCACTATCAGCTGAATATGAACTACAGATTTATTTACACACGGATGAGACTGCTCCTGCATTAAAACTTTTATGTCTCGTGTGCAGTTTTTATGTGCTGATGTTAGTAGAAATTCTCAGTGAAACATCATTTTATGGCCTCTTGATGCATCTTTAGTGTCATTCACAGTGAATTTAGATCAGAAATGTTCCTCTAACTCTGGATGAGGTCTGTTAGATTCAGTTAAACTGTCAGGATGTGGCGGTGAAGTCCTGAAACCTCGGCTCCGACTGTGTGTTTTTTTCAGTTCCTGTTCCTGTCGGAGGTTTTGCAGTGGAGAGCTCAGACCACACCGGACCACGTCCTCTACACCCTGCTCAGCTCCCGGGTAACAACACACTCCTCTGACCACAGTTACATACAGTAGAAGAAGAAGTCTTATCCCCTTTTTCTCTAAAGACAAGTTCTCACTACACAAGTGGTCAGATCGCAGTACAGTTCACACAACCTGCTGTCTTGTAATCGGGAGTCTTGAAGTCATGGTTGTCACACTACAAGATCTTTCACCAGGAGGAATCCCCGATTACGTCTCCAGAATACGTTTTGTCACGAAAACACACTTAGGTCCATATCACAAATGCAACATATACATGACGTTGGTCGGGTCTAGAAGATAACCGACAACTTGTGAGACTCTCGCAAGATGGTTGAGATTAGAATAGGTCGTTGGGCAGCAAGTCTCGCAAGAGTTTTTGCAAGTTTTCGCTATATGTGGGTTACCTTCTAGACACGACCAGTAAAGTTCCTGTTGTTTGTGTTGCCAATGGTAACAATCAGCAATCTTAAACAACATTTGAAGAGGCATCACACGAAAGAGCACGGCGACTTCACCGAGGCAAAGGGGGAAAAAAGGACGAACAGCAGCAGCAAACGTTGGAAACGACATTCCAACAACGAGATAAATTACACAAAGATAGTCCAAAAACGACGAAGGTATTATATTTATCACGCGGGTATCGGACGATACCGCAAGTTCAGGCATTGGAATCGGTATCGGGAAGGAAAAAATGGTATCGGATCATCTCTAAAGTAAATTCTTGTTGTACAAAATTTATATAAAATCTGTCTTTTTCCTCCTCCTCCTCCTCCTCCTCCTCCTCCTCCTCCTCCTCCTCTTCTTCCTCCTCCTCCTCTTCCTCCTCCTCCTCCCTCCTCGTCCTCCAGGGCGCGGTGTCCAGCTCCCTCACCTGTCTTCAGCTCCATAAGCGGGCGGAGCGAGTGGCGGCTCTGCTGATGGAGAGAGCCGGTCTGCAGGAAGGAGACCACGTGGCTCTGGTCTACCCTCCAGGTCAGAGAGGAGGCTCAGGCAACATCTGTACGGAGGTCTGGAACATCTGTAGAGACTGAATGGATCATTCACGCTCTCTCTTCCTGTCTGTCTGTGTGTGTGTGTGTGTGTGCAGGTATTGACCTGATTGCAGCGTTCTACGGCTCCCTGTACGCCGGCTGCGTTCCCATCACGGTGCGACCGCCTCACCCTCAGAACATCGCCACCACGCTGCCCACCGTCAAGATGATCGTGGAGGTCAGAGACTTTTTGTTTTTGACTTCTTTAAATGAATCAGTCGGTTTCCGCTGCTCAGATCACTCCGCTGTGTCACTTTGCTTGAGTCGGTTCTGCACCATGAGTTTCCTTGTGATTTAGAGTTGAATTGCTCTTTTATAGTCTCTATTTTTATTTCTTCTTCTTATTTTTAATTATTTTCTTTAACTTTTTGTCTATTTGTCCGTACTTATTTCTGAGGATTAATAAAGGCTTATCTTATCTTATCTTTTTCAATTTATAAAACAATTTTACAAACTGTTTCATGAACTAGAAACCAGGCTTGGACAGAAATAATGATTGTTTACCAAGTTATATTTTCCTTTTTATTATCGTCCTTGTTTGCATTGAGAAATTTTGTTTTATTTTATCCGATATTAAAATATTAAAAAGTGTCCTTAACAGTGTTCCCATGGATTCTTAAAAAGTCTTAAAAGGCCAATGCCTTTAAGAATCAATTAATCTAAAAATAAGGCCTTTAATTGGTATTAAAATGTCTTAAATAAATTCCATTCATTCAACCTTTATTTAAATTTTCCTATGATGTCAAGAATACAATAAATCAGAATAAATACACACAAGAACATAATTAACCCTTAATTAATTTTTCAAAAGTCTTCAAAATGCAAAGAAGTAGGATTTAATTCATGTTTTTTTTCTGACTTTTCAAATTAAAATGTGATCAATCATACAAGTCAAATGAGGGAGAAGGAGTTTTGACAAGACAGCCGACATCAGCGACTTAAATTTGGTTGTTTATTGTGAATAAAGTTGGTCTTAAATTTAATTCTGAGTTGTATAAAAAGTCTTAAATCTAACTTAACTTAATCTGTAGGAACTCTGCCTTAACAAGCCCTGCTAGCTCCAGGGCTGATGCTGCGTTGTCGACCTTCTTGAGGAAAATAATCAAATTAATTATTACAATTAAATGTTCTTTATTATCATACAACCTAAAGATCCCCCTCCACCCTCCGTCTCCCCCTGCAGGTCAGCCACTCGGCCTGTGTGATGACCACGGCGGTCATCTGTAAGCTGCTGCGCTCCAAGGAGGCCACGGCCACCGTGGACATCAGGAACTGGCCTCCTGTCCTCGACACGGGTACAGCAGCTTTACTTCTTCTACTAGACTTGTTTCTTTATACTTTATCTGACAGAGGACAGTGTGTTGGGCTGCAGTTTGCCATGTTATGATTGGAGCATATTGTTTTATGCTAAATGCAGTACCTGTGAGGGTTTCTGGACAAAATCTGTCATTGTTTTGTGTTGTTATTTGATTTACAATAATAAATATATACATACATTTTCATAAAGCAGCATATTTGTCCACTCCCATGTTGAAATACTTGACAAATCTCCCTTTAAGGTTAATTTTGAACAGATAAAAAATGTGCGATTAATCACGATTAAATATTTGAATCAATTGATAGCCCTAAAATAAAGTTTTTTTCAAACTCTCACTTCTATGAGCGGTGGGAGAACATTCATTGTTTAGTGTGAGATCGTCATCTAGAGGTCAAAATAACTGCCTTGCTCGTGCTCAGAGAAACCTGTAACCTGTTGCAAATTAATCATATTTATGCATCATGGAAAAATAGATGAGGAATACTCTCACATATCTCAGTAAAACTGCAAACTCTACAGAAAGTTTGGCTGCTCTTTTGCTGCTTGATGCAGTGAAATTCGCAGACAAGACGGAGCCGGTATAGACAGTCGCTGACGGGACGCTTGCGGTCTACACACGGGGGTTAGAGTGCTCATGTTTTAGGTCTCCATAATCTTGATTTTGTATAGTAGTAAATTAAGAACACATTCAGTCAGAAAGAGAATAAAGATGTGTAAATGTTTCCATTTTATGAAGATAAAACAATCAGGTTTGAACTCAGGATGAATAAACAAGCTCTAAAGGAGTTAGAGAAAACCTCCGTCAGCTGCTGTCGTAGCGCTGTGGGTTCAACTTGAGGTCAGTGTTGAAATGAATGTAACTCAACAGACTGTTCAGTGTCATAAAAACAAGAGTATGTGTGTTTGTGCTGCAGATGACCTGCCAAAGAAGAAGCCTCCAGCTCTCTATAAGCCCACCAACCCCGACGGTCTGGCCTATCTGGACTTCAGCGTGTCGACGACCGGCATGCTGGCCGGAGTTCAGGTCAGAAAAATTTCACTATCAGTACATGAAAGAAACACCGGAATGAAAGTTGTGAGCAGATACATCCATTTAAAGTTACTGTGAGGAACTTTTAACAGGTTGTTAAGCAGTCTCAGTTTAATATTGAAGCCTCTATATGATCAGTAAACGAGACCATAACAGAGAAGATTTTCTATATTCTTAATGCTCGTAATCGGTGCTACCGACGAAATCATGCAGGTTCACCAGAAACTCCTTTAGCTCAGCGACCAGCCCGCCGCGGACAGACCCAGATCCGGCTTCGCTGTTGCCTTCGACCTGCAGTCGGAGCTCCGCCGGTCCCCGCTGGGAGCTAACGCCGCCCCAACACTGCTGGAGGCCCAGGCCGTATCGCTGGGCCCGCTGGAGGGAAGGGAGGCACGGGAGAAACCAGAACCAGGATTGAGCGGGGCAGACTGTCAGACTCTGCTGCTGTAAAATTAGCCGTTTGCTAAAGGGACTCTGGTGCTCGGAAACACTTTTGTCCACAGGGACCGCCAAAATCAACACAAAATTAAAGTTCCTCGTAGTAGCTTTAACTTTTGGAAAAGAGATTTTTTAAAGACGTTTTTTTGTCCTGATACACAAACTACATCCACTCAATCCAACTACAGCATGTTGTTGTCTCAATTAATGAATTCCCTGTCCGTTGTTTGTCTCTGTGTGTGTTGTTGTGTCTCTCTTCCCTTCCCTCTCTCTCTCTCTCTCTCCAGATGTCCCATAATGCCGTTGGAGCCTTCTGTCGGTCGGTGAAGCTGCAGTGTGAGTTGTACCCGTCCAGAGAGGTGGCCATCTGTCTGGATCCCTACTGCGGCCTCGGCTTTGTCCTCTGGTGTCTCTGCAGGTCGGTGTCTCCGTCCTAAACATGTATTTTAGTTTCCAGTCTTTAATATCACATGACAGTGTGGAAGAGGATGAACTCACAGAGAATGATCAGCAGACAGACACCGTTAGAGACGAGCTGGTGAACGTAGTGGAGCATTTAGCAGCTAAAGAGACAGATATTTCCCTCAGGAGGTGGTGGAGACCAAAGACTGTATATAAGAAGGGGATGTAGTCACCCAGTGGTTTGTGGACTACAGTTTTGAAGCCTCGAGTACAACCGAACGCTGAATAAGACATTTTTAGGCGACCAAAATGTTAAAATTAACTTTCATGAACTTGAAGTTGTGAGATGAAAACACAGACGAAGATATCCTGACTTTTAACTCCCGATACGAGTCAAACTCCAAAATCACTGGATCCTTCATTTCCCATAATGCAGCTCATCTTTCATTAGACTCTCCCTGCCTGATTTCTCGTTTCCAATTCCGGGTGTCCACATACTTTTGGCCACGTACGGTTTATTCTTTAGAATCACTGACAATCATCTGTCATTATATTTCTTTTATTATTATTATTATTATAATATAGAAGGTTTTGTACGTGTTATACTCAAATCCTGATTAATGTCAGTAAGTTGTCCTTTAATATATAAGATATATAAATCTGTGAAGCTCTCCTCCGGCTCCAGATCTCAGGTCTGCTTAGTTTAAAATCCTCAGCTCATAAATTGTGAACTTGGCGAGAGCAGATTTCTGCTGCTGAACGTCTTCTAAATAAAACAGACTGTGAATCACCTCGATGACTTTAACGCAACAATAACTCACATCTGCACCTGATTGTTGTGACGAACGACTCTCCTGTTTCTCCGGAAAATATATATCTGGATCTCAACGAGACCAGCTGGTTATATAATGGATAAATAGTCACTTTATTTTGCATGCGACAATTAAAAGAAAGTGTGTGTGTGTGTGTGTGTGTGTGTGTGTTTTACTGCAGTGTGTATTCAGGCCACCAGTCCATCCTGATTCCTCCGGTGGAGCTGGAGTCCAACCCGGCGCTGTGGCTGCTGGCCGTCAGCCAGCTGAGGGTGCGAGACACCTTCTGCTCCTACAGCGTCATGGAGCTCTGCACCAAAGGACTCGGCCTGCAGACAGACGCGCTCAAGGTCAGCAAGACGCCGACACAACACACCTTCGTGTCGATTCAAGTGATATCTGTGACATTTATTTGATGAATTTAAACCATTTTAAAAACATTTTTAGGAGCTCAGATACTTACATCCACTGTGACTGCAGGAACCCAGCTCAGGTTTTGGATCCTGGGACCCCAAAAGGTTCCAGTTCCTCATTTGGTGCTTTCCTTATGACACCATATTTGTCTCACACCAGGCCATCATATTTGAATTTACCATCAGTTTAATTTGCCAGATTTTTGTAGTTCTTGTGATGTTGTGAAACATTTCAACCGAAGGAACTTTACCAGGAACTCAGAGGTCTTAAAATTATATTATATTATATATTATATGTATTATATATTATATAAAAGATTATATTTAGTTCCTCTACGGTAGTTTCTGGTGTCAAAATAGTCCCTGTTCTGGGGCTTTCCGATGTCCCAGGAACTCAGGGCATAGTTTACAGGACTCAGTGGTCAAAAACAAAACTTGCGTCTGCTAGAATTTGTACATCTTCATTCACATGATAAAAAAACTAGGGATGCACCGATACCACTTTTTTCAGACCGAGTACAAGTACTTACATTTGGGTACTCGCCGATACCGAGTACCGATACGAGTACTTCTCTGTGCAAAAAGACCCTCGTTAACAGCCAGCTGGAGGGTGTGAGCGACACGGCAGGCTGGGGAGTCCTGCATACGAGGCGGTGCGCTGCGACCGGCTCGAGGTCGGCTTGGGAAGGCTCGGGGCGAAGGTGCTTCCCGGGGCCGTGGACAAAGTGTCACCGGGGCGGACTGTCCTCAGTGTGCCCCAACCGCGATGTCTGCAACCCACCCGACCCGTCTTGAAACACGGACCAAGGAGTCTAACGCACGTGCGAGTCAGAGGGTGCAAGCAAAACCCCGTGGCACAATGAAAGTGAGGGCCGGCGTGCAGTGGGATCCCGGCCCAGCGGGGTCGGGCGCACCACCGGCCCGTCTCGCCTGCACCGTCGGGGAGGTGGAGCGTGAGCGCGTGCAATAGGACCTGAAAGATGGTGACGAGAGGTTAACGTCACGCTGCCGTAAGGTGGTATCGGTGCCGTTGTATCGGCATTATTAACATTACACAGGAAATGATGTCACTATATTGACCACTTTGTCGGATTGACAGCTGATCTCAGAGCTGCTGTCACAGATGACCTTTGACCTGTCCTAAAAAACAGAAGTCTGGTTACCTGTCAGGACCTCAGTCTCAGTCAGAATCAACAGTCAGATGAACTGCCCGCCTGTGACGCCGTCTAACTAACCGACTTCAGTCCTCTAACGGCGGTAATGAACTCAGACCGCGTCCGTCTCTGTCTGCTGAAGCCTGAGGACACGTCTCAGCGACGCCTCTGATTGGTCACAGCAGAGTTAATTTTAGTGATTATCTTTCTTTAAGTCTCCATGGAGACTGGAGGCCGAACGCAGAGAGAAAAGTACAAATGTTCTTTACTCACACACACCTTTCTATTCCTATACTTGTGAGGACCGTCACTGACATGAAGCTATAAAAAACAAACCAAAGAGAAACCCTCTAACTGTCCTTTTTTAAGGAGAATAAAACCTCTCAAAGGACTCGTAACACCGTCTTCTTCTTCTTCCTCTTCTTCTTGTGTTAAAGTTGTAATGATTCATGCTCAAATTGTGTTTTCTACAGCTACAGAGGAATCAGACTATTTACTGAAACACAGTAGAACTTTTAACAGCAGCAGATTAAACAGAGATTTCATTTACAGTTAGAGTTTTGGTTGCAGCTCTTGCAGGGTGTTTGTACACTGATAAAGTAAACAAAGTAAAGTAATAAAGCTTGTGTATGAGAGGTATGACGCTAAAAGGGTTTACAGAGATCTCTCCTAATAAATACAGCCAGTATTAACAGGACTAAATTATATACAAAATAATGACGGTTTCTACAAAAAAACAAAGAAAAAGAAATGAAAAATCTGTAAATCTATGACAGTTATTGCTCATTACAGTCAACACTGTAAATATAAATAAAAAACTGACCAGTCAGTGTCATAATGAAAGCCTTTAAATAGATAGAAAGAACCCCTCAGTCCTGTATTATGTGATGAGATGTGTTTTCCCGCCTCTGGTCCAGGCTCGGGGTCTGGATCTGTCCCGGGTTCGGGCCTGCGTGGTGGTGGCGGAGGAGAGGCCCAGGATGTCGCTAACACACTCCTTCTCTAAGCTCTTCAAAGACCTCGGCCTTCACCCGCGATCCGTCAGCACGGCCTTCGGCTGCAGAGTCAACCTGGCCATCTGCCTGCAGGTAAAACTAGACGCAGCTGCTGCTGCTGCTGCTGCTGCTGCTGCTGCTGCTGCTGCTGCTGCTGCTGCTGCTGCTGCTGCTGCTGCTGCTGCTGCTGCTGCTGCTAAATGCTGCTGCTGCTGCTGCACGCTGAACTGATTTAAATGTCTGGAAACACTTTCATCAGTAGCTCCACATTTTACCGCCTCACTACCACTAAATACTTTGAATTTACATCATCTATGTGCCATTTTGGAGCAAAGATAAAGTGTTAATTCACAGCGTTTTGATCGATATATAAAGTTATTTTATTTACATACTCTTAAGGTTGAGTAGGATTTCACAATATGTTTTTGGTTACTCACTGAAATGTGTCCGTAGCACCGAGAGCTGTCAAATAAATACTGAATATATGGTCGGATCTGTGATCATATTTACTTTTTCTTTAATCAGATAGTTCCTGATTCAAATCCAAATTTTGCCAAATTTAGTCTGTACACATCCTGTCAATCAATTACAATATTTAATCACGATTAATTGCAAATTAATCACATTTTTTATCTGTTCAAAATGTACCTTAAAGGGAGATTTGTCAAGTATTTAATACTCTTATCAACATGGGAGTGGACAAATATGCTGCTTTACGCAAATGTATGTATATATTTATTATTGGAAATCAATTAACAACACAAAACAATGACAGATATTGACAAAAACTGCATGTGATTATCATAAAGTGGGCATGTCTGTAAAGGGGAGACTCGTGGGTACCTATAGAACCTATTTACATTCACTGATCTGGAGGTCAGAGGTCAAGGACCCCTTTGAGAATTAGTTTTATAATTTTATGGTTTTTTATTTTTAATACTTATTTTATTTATCATCATTTTAGTGTTTATTTTACTCTATTTTATTTAATCAACATTTTATTGCTGAACATTATTATCTCTTTTGTTCTATTTTATTTTATTAAAATGTTCTTATTTTAATACAATCTGCTTATTTTGTGTAGTTTCATAATTGTTATTTATTTATTTTTATTGTTATTTTTATTTCCTTGTATTTTATCTTTTATTATCTTAAATACCCATCTCTTATTGCTTTCTTATTCAATGAACTTTTGTATTGATTGTGATCACATCTCTGATCACATCTCTGATCACATGCTCTCGGTGTCTGTGCTGTGATTGGCTGCAGGGCACTTCAGGACCGGACCCGACGACTGTGTACGTGGACATGAGAGCGCTGCGTCACGACAGGTACCGCAGTCTGTCCCGTCAGCTTTCCTTTC
>CAKALU010064574.1:0-26746 GCA_916700995.1 Hozukius guyotensis
ATCCATAATCTCCCTCTGTTTTTAGCAAAGTCATGTGATCCCCTCTGAATATTAAACATTTTACATCCATCTTTTCTGCGGTTGGTGCAGTAACAACTCCTCGTCATCTCTGCTTTGGAGTTTGGCTTCGCTAGACATGCCGTTCTTTCTTCCCCCATAGCTGTATCTCTGTGATGACGTTGCACAGAAACCCGTCTATATTCCCTTTGAATTATATAGTCATTGAAGCAGCAATGTAGTCTCGTGGATTGGTTTCTTCTCTTAGTGCGAGTCATACTACACGTTTAATTGTGGTCAAAAACTATAAACTTCCTCTGTGCATTTACACAATATGTAGATCTTATGTCAGTGGGTTTTAATGCAGATCTTCAGAAGCCACATGCACAGCTGGGTTTTGATCTTACAGCCCAGATCACTGCAGTTACACTAATTGCATTCACCTGGCATCCCAGATCCTCAGTCCCTGATTAGAAAACCAGCAGGACTGTGGGTGAAAACCAGTTGCTATTACATGCATTGTTAAACACAGTGAACCACCGCAAAGTAGAAGAATAACAAGTATTCCTTAACAAATTCTGACTTTAACTGCATTTCTTCATATTTATACAGATGAAAACACTGAATACAACGCAAGAAAGCGAGATTTAGTGTATAATACCATCCATGAACCTTAAAAAAATAACATTTCTGACGATTCCAAACAGTCTTTTATATTTCAGTAAAAATCATTTATTTTATTTACAGCTTTTTCTGTCTTCTCTTATATTCAGCTCTGTCTTATAATTTACTTTTTCATTTTCTCTTCTGTTCCCTGCTTTCTCAAACACCCTCTCCTACTCAGACTGTCACTTCTCTCATTTCTTTATCTCCCAAAGACGTGGTCCTCTCAATGTCATACAGCTGAGGGAAGTTAACTTCTGTCTTCACCGCTCGCTATCTCCGCCATACTGTACTCATTTCCCCATTCCTCTCAGCTCATTCCAGAATAATATGCAACCTTGTCACCGGGGCACTAACGTTGAGCCCGTTCAATATTATCTGTGACTTTTCTACCAACAAGGTAATGGCACCATTTTCCGTAAAAAAGGACAGTGCTGTGCCTTTAGGGATTTTTACCTCATAATCGTCTAATTTCCAAAAAAAAAAACTCTCTGTGGTAATATTATGAACTTTTAATTTCTCATTATGAATATGTCCTACTTGATTGCAAAGGAGAATGTGCCATAAATGAGACATGTTAGATGAAATGTGGCAAATGCAACAACACTGTTATCACTTGCTCTTTGTTAATATCCTTTACTTTCCAGATCATTAATTAAGTCTCCATAATGAGGTTTTTAATTCCGAGCAAGTATTAGGGTAATTGTCCTTGTTGGAACAACATTGGTGTTCAGTGAAGTGACGCCCATCGCCGTGTTTGTACATCGAACCTGCTGACCTGAACACATTGGTGGCTAAGAACTGTTACCGTCCTCATCACTTAAACCATTTTGTCAAATGTCAGACGGAAACGGTTTGTGATTGTGTTGCTTCGTTATCTGTTGACCGTTGTGAAGAAGCCCCCAACACTAAAAGATGTTTCAGATCTTAACAGATGTGTAAAATGTGACACCCATAACGACATGTTCTGTTAAATTTAACAGTTTAGTTCCTATAGTGTGTGGAGAGCAACGAATAGGCCAAAACAGCCACCACACACTAACAGATTCATTCATCAACAACAAGATGGTCCTCCATTTCTGGGCTCCATCTTACTACTACTTTATGCTTCACATTTAGCATTAGCTCATGCATTAGCCGCGGCCGCTATGATGGCGGTGGTTGTCCTTCCATCTTCAGTCAGCTTGGTTCTCTATTGGCTATCGTTCTTTCCCACGTGACTGCGTCATCGGCTGTCCTCGGGGTTCCCCACACACAACAGGAGATCCCATCCTAAATATTGAACATGTTTAATATTTATGATTTAAGATGGATGGTCACTGGATTGGTGGATGTAAAAAATACCCTTAACATACCTCACACCACAGGAACATCTGGAAAGATAATCTATTGAATCATCTATTAAACTCTGTTCTTTCCAGTAAACCTCCTCGAAATGATTAGGAAATTACAGACCTGTGAAAGAAACATTCAGGCTTGAATATTTGGTGTGGTTTAAAACCAGCAGCAGCATTTTAGAGTTTGACCTGAAAAAGATGTGAGTTGGTTAGACTGTTATCATGTCATTAAATTGGCGTTATCAGTGGTTATCAGTCTCATAGATGTGGGTCAGTTGGGGCATTCTTCACCAACTAGTAGGTTTTATCATAGATTGACACGAGTGATCACCAAAAGAAGGATAAAAAGAAGACGACAGCGACCTCTAGCAACCGTAGTAACCATGACAGGAGCAAAAGACAGCGTGGAACTCCATATGGTGGAGTTTGGAGGTGATGGATGAGACACAAAACGCAGGACTTTCACCCAGGAGAGCTGGGGTTTTGCATCTCGTGTGAAACCAACAACGTGTACATTAAGTTTCACTTTCACTTTTCAAACTTAGTTGTTGTTTTGTTGCCTAAAACCCCAAAAAAAGGTGTTTTGTTTGAAGTTGTTTTTGTGCATGTAGCTCCTTCAAGGCTCCACAACTTCACTCCAGGAGTGAAGAGAGTTGAGTTTCCACATCAACAAAGTTGTTCTCTAACAAATGTTAACCATTACCTCTAATTGGTTTTCTCGCCTAAGTCAGTGACTGATTATAAATCGTTTAATCGGCGACTCTTTTAGGTGAGTTTCCATATTATTTGGCTCGGAGTTACTGAGTCATTACTGAGGAATTTGGGACCAAAAAAAAAGTCTTTTCACTTTTTGGCCTCCCAGCTGAACCCCGGACACACATCCTCTACTCCTTTCTGTTTGTATCAGCTCACACCACTTTCCCTCATTCCTTTCTGATCTCATTCATCTATTCTACCTCTCTGCCAAATCTCTATCCTCAATTCATTTTTCTGATATTAAGAATTGATTGGCCTACTTTCAGGTCAATCCTTCTCTCGACTGACTTCTTTATTTCTGACTTTAAGTCTCATGTTTTCTCTATTTTCTGTTCACAATGTTGTATAGCCTATGAATTTCTTTTTTCAGTAACACCGCCTTTTCCTTTCTTCCTTTTTTTCCCATTTTATTCGACTACTTGCTGCTTCAAAAAGTTGGTAAGTGACAAAGTTGGAAAAGAAGAGAGGCAGATTGTGGCCTCCCTCTTCTTTCCTCACCCCCTCAGATAATCTTGTCACAGCATCACTCTCCTTGACTCCTGTGCTCGCAGCTCATCAAATCCTAATTTCCCGGGTTACCTTTGTGTCTCGTGCTCGAGCTTGCCTCAGTGTTGACATCCTTGTTCCCTCTTCCAAATTTCCCTCCAGACGGCCCCCCTCTCGCCCCCATCTGTCTTTTGCTAACCTCCTCCGTGCCATCCTTTCCTCAACACGCATCTTGTCCAAGCGTCAGACCTCATCCCTTCTCCCCTAGCCCACAGTTCTCTGTCCAACTCATCTCCTAAGACAAAGTGGCACGGGCCTCGGATGGACCGAGGCTTGAATTGCGCCAACTAAAAAAGGTTCACCAGCAGGGCAGACAAATACTGCCAAGGACCTCTGGCACGCCGCGGCCTCGACGGAAGGGAAGGAAGGGAGCGAGGCTGGATGAAAGTGGATACATCTTCTGAGTTGGGCTATCACACTGTCTCAGGGTCCCAGAGGACAGAGAGACAGTCATGGCTCCAGTGGCCAAACAAACAGAATGAGAGTGAGATACGAGGCGAGGCAGAGAGAGAGAGAAATGTTTGTCTTCTGGACTATTTAAACAAGTCAGAACAGTCATTAAAAACTGGCTTTAAAAACTGCATAACGATATTAAATAAAAGGCTCAAAAGTCAATAATGGAATGCAAGACATGAATAAAAGCCAGACGAGGTGTACATAAAGCATTTAAAGGCAAGAGGGAGGAAGGAAAAATAGGGCAGCAGCTAATGAATTAATGGATTAATCATTCAGACAATAGAATACCAAAAAATAGTAGAAAATGCCCGGCACAAGGTCTGAGAGCAAAACCTTTCAGCTTTCTTGTTTTGTCTGATTAACGGTCCAAAGATGTTCAATTTAAAATGACATAAAACAGAGAAAAGCAGCAAATTCTCTTTTCATTCAGTTTATCAATTTAGACCTTGAGAAGAAATGGTCCACAGGTAGGCCACTTAGAAACTCACGCTGTGCAGCCAAACATTGTTCAAACTAGTAGATCTTTATTTTAAATTCTAGTGGCGATCCCAAAGTTTCCAAAGGTACCAAATATGTCGGCGTAAATGTGTGTGAAATGATGCACAAAACATCTAGAATATTGCCATTTGATGGAATCCATGAATAATATGAAGTCTTTGGTTTGAATATTTCCTTCAGTGTAAACATCGTACGGATTCAATGTAGATCCAGAGTATATGTGATACAGTCAGCGTGGGATACGATGATTTTAACAACCGGAGGTTATTTTCATATTAGGTACGATTGATTTGTCCCGTGCCCGAGTACGATTGCCCCCTTTCTCCGCTCCCCCGCCGCTCAGCTTTCACATTAGTCTGTAGTTCTGTACCCGAGTACACTTGCGTCCTCATCTACGTTGTTTGTATGTAGAAGAGCGCTACCCAATCACAAGATCCAAAGCCCGTACGAGTGGACAGACTCAAAGAGGCAAGAACGAACCTCTCGCCTGCCTTCCTGCTTTATCACCTTTAGAGGATGAGATCGGCGCGTGTTGCGTGCATATGCAGATTTCAGAGGAGACCAGTGGCGTTAAAAAAAAACCTGCATACCTTAAACAATACTCGCTGACTGCTACTTGTGTTAAATCAACCTGATCTCATGGGAAGGCGTATAAATAGCACGACATTTTGAGGGCATTCTGCATATTATGATAATACATTTTACCCTTTTTTGTGGTTATGATGAGGCAACAAAACTACAGTAACGGCAGCAGTTAACGTAGCTTCAAAATAACTCAACAGCACTTTGGGAGATACGTTGCGTTACGTTAGATACGTTTCAGTTTCAGTTCAGTTCAGTTCAGTTCACCATCAGAAAATATTCTAAAGAAGGTGTACACTTTAATGGATAGCGATTTTCAAAGGTGATCCTTTGTTTTAGGTGGCTAACATACGTTTTTCTGTCGCCCCCATCCACAGCACTCCTAGTACTCCTGTCTGTTTCTCGATGCTGGGGAAACGACTGGAAGTAATAAACCTACTGTGGATAACAACTATCCCTTTAAAGAGGCAGTGATTAGGATTTGGTGGCATCTAGTGGTGAGGCTGCAGATTGCAAAACAACTGAAACTTCTCCCGTGTGTCAAGCGTGTAGGACGGTGGCCAACGCAAAATCGTGAATGGCCCTATCTAAAGCCAGTGTTTGGGTTGTACTGTAGAAACATGGCGGCCGGCTACGTGAAGAGGTCCCGCTCCCTATGTACTGTAGATATAAACGGCTCATTCTAAGCTAACGAAAACACAACGATTGTTATTATCAGGTGAATATACACTAAAGAAAAGATGCTTATTAATATTCTATTCCATATCTGCCAATACATAAATGCTACACACTGTTCCTTTGAACAAAATCATAAAGATTTTAAGATCTTCCTTCCAACCAGAACAGAGGATCTCAGGAGTTACACATGACTCACTGATGGTGCGTTTAGTTCTCAAAAATGCTGAAAAGGCTCCCGTCAGCTGACTGGCTTGATGGGATGTGTTAGAGATCAAAGATTTGTTTAGGTTTCCCCTCAATCTGTCAAAGAGGAACAAAGGCTTCTTTGTTGTCATCCCCCTACATACAGTATGTCAAATCGTTTCATTGCAGAAGAAACTAGAGTTCGAAGCCGCTTTTGTTGTCGAGACATCTTTTGTTGTTCAATCTGGGAGGTTGTTGATTGGCACTACCCATTCTGAGGAACTATCACAGGATGATGCAGTATTCAGGAGCCAACGTAGACTAGACTCTAAATGTATTCTCTTTGAGTAGCGCTCCCTCTCTTCTCTGCCCTGCCTCCACCTCTTCCTTTACGACTTTCATCATCTGTTTTACGCAATCATTGTCTTACTCATAAGTTAAAAAAACACTTCTTAAATCGAAGGAGCCGAGACGGTCTAGTTTTACGACGCTGCGAGGCAGAGTCAGAATCCGCATGCTTTCACTTACAGTACAGGACGTGCATCATATCACACCCCATAGGCACACAGAGAGAGAGATTTAGAGATTTAAATCTGAAGACAAATTTAATTCACACTATCTTTATGAGATCTGATTTCATGCTCGGCAGGTTTGCGTGCATCGCTGATGATAACGCTGCAGTAATCATGCAAGTCCAATTTCCCCCTCAAACACAACCCCTGTGTTTCACGTTGTGTTGCATGTTTCAATCCACAAGATGTAAAGGAATCATTAAATGTGCAACTGCTTTAAGCTTAATGCTTTTTATCATGGGCCAACTGTTGAGGCAAGGGCGACGCCGGTCACCTTGGATCGTTCCACCAACGCTCCGCTGAAGAAGTGTTGTACGTGTTGTTTATTCACATCTGTGCTAATACCTCCGTTTCTGCTTGAGCCTCGCAGTGATGCTCCACAATAAATGATTCAGTTGAGTACAAGGATGGTGGTGATGTGGTGTGAATGAACACGGTGTGATTTAAGGTGTCCTCGGGCAGAACAGTAAAAGACCTTTGAGCTCCAGGGGTGATGCTACGTAGCTGACCCTGACCTTTAGACACTTTGGGAATTCATAAAATATCAGACACACATCTACTCATATAGTAATATCTAACTATCATTTAGCAAAGTCACAGACTCGGATACATTATGTGTTTGGGAACTAGATGAGCAAAGTGCAAAGACGTCAATTAAAGGTCAAAATGTTGTATCAAGCATAGATATAGTATACTGTGCATGCAGGGAGTGGACATGAACATGAACACTGGCGCAATGTAAAGCTTGTGCCACACAGGGGACATTAGCAGCGTGTGGCGGCTGCGGAGCCTGTCGTTTTTTTTATTTCGGCGTCCATGTTAACAGCTTAAAGCAGTCACACAGCCCGCGTGAGCAGCGCGGCTCGGCTGCGTGTCTTCTAGAGATTCGAGGTCTCGTCTATTTTTTATCACAAGCCGCCCGCGCGTTCCACAGTAACAACAGACAGTGAAAGTGATTGTTTGACAGCATATTGACATCATACCAGCTACATTACTACAGTTTTAATGTCTGTATCTGTAGAATATGTCACGGACATGAAAAAAAAGTAAAGATTTATTTTTATATTAACACTTCCTGCTTTCTTTTCAAAATAAAGCGCTCTCTCGCTTTTCTGTGGACAGAATTCCTTCATTTGTTAACACAAGGCTTTTTTTCTGAAATATTTGCAGGACAGTGTTGTAGAACATGCAGTGACTTGGAGAGCTCCATGAATGAATAAAGTACAGGGTTTTAATTGTGGATTATTACTATTATTTACAAATGAGCACACGCTTCTTCACCTTTTTCTGTCTAAAATAAATATAAATGATATTTATAATGAAATGAAATGGCCATTATTAAAGGCAAACTCTATGCAGAAAGAAAGGGCAGAGAGGCAGCCGTCACGCAATGCTGACGCAGGCGGTCTGGCCCAAGTGTAAACCTAAAGAAGCCTTTTTGTTTGAGTTCAAAACGTGACGTTTCATTCAGTTTTACAACGTGTTAGAACGTGTTGCTTTTAAGTTTCACTTTTACAACGTAGTAGGCGTAGTAGGCCCCTAATGACCCACATCTATGGTGCTTATAGCGACTGATAACGCCTATTTAATGGCCTGATAACAGTTGAATCTGGTGCATAAACACAGCACTTTGACCCAGGAGAGTGCTGTCCGTGTCCCATGAGAAACTAAAAGTCAACATCCCCTTCAATTAATCATGATGTTTTTTTTTACTGAACCTAACGAAGTAGTTTTGTTTGCATTTTTTGTTTTGTTTCAATTTACAACGTTAACCATGTTTAAAACTGCAACTGTAATCTGGGAGAAAATGTGTTTTCCTCAAAATATAATTAAGAATGCAGTTTAGTTGTATGGGAACTAGTTCTGTAGCAGGCAGTGTTCAAACACATATATTTTTTAATTATTTTACAACAGCACACATAGCATCACAGTAGGCTGTACAGATCAGTAGCTGCAGATGAAGAAGTCCTCTAGGTCGAATATAACCTTTCTGAATTTGACATAAACTAGTTAGAAAGCTGTGCTGCAGAGCTCTGTCCTTGGTTTAGTTTCCTCAAGTCATGCTGGCACATTTCTTTAAGTGCATGTTTGTGTGTATGCGAGGGCGTGTGTTGTTTCTGTGCTCTCCACATTTTTACATTTGTGTTTCTGCGTGGTTGCGTCTCCATCCTGACATTCCCACACTGCGTTGGGAGGTGAAAAGCAGCGTCTCGGGAGACATCCTGTTGCATTCACACCATCTGAAAGACGAGGAGGAAAAAGAGCTGGCTTAACGCTCAGAAGTACTTGACGTCTCTGGCATCAGCTGTGGTATCAGCTCTCCTTCTTATATACCGACTTATTGTGGCGAGGCAAATCCATCCTACCAGGATGTGGATAAAGAACTGTCAAGTCTGTGCCTCGCAAGAGCAAAGCCAGAGGGGGTCTAAGATGTGAGAGATGTGAGTTTCTTTAGCGCCTAACAATCACCAGGAGCAGATTGAAACCTTCAAATCCGGGATCAAGGTTTTGTTTTTTTCTGCTTTATAATATTAGAAATAACATAGCTTGCTTTGTGTGAAGCTGTAGCTGCAGAGGCACAGGCTACTTTCAGTTTAATTGGCGTGTGTGCGGGGTGAAGGAAATGGCAACGTTCACTTCTAGACTGCCCATTAAAAACAACAAAAGACGACTCTGTCTGACAGCAGGTCTCTTTGAAACCACATGAAAAGAATCCGTCTCACACATTAAAAGTGTTCACCATTTCCTCTCCCGCTAGACGACGTGTGTTTGTTTGTGCAAGACGCTGCATTGGATTACAATTAGTCACATAATCCGCAAGCTGCTGTTAAACTGTTGTAAATCAGACGCTAATTACACACAGGCTGAAGTGTAAATCTAAATAAATACACAGAGAGAATACGCCCTGCGCTTTAATGTATGAAAGAGTCGATATAGGAGCCTCTAAGTTCCTTGATTACAGTACATTAGGGTAATTTCCCTCAGTTCACGTCACGACGAAATTAGTTATAGTTCATGAACTTTGTTTCAAGAATGAAACCTGATGTGTAGAATAATTAACACAGGAATGAATCTAACAGGGAGTCCTAAAATTATTGGTGCCATGCTAATGTGAAGTTAGACTTACTAATTGCTTGAGGAGTCGTATCTGATCAAGTGGCCTGATCGCTATTGCGAGCACTAACTTGAGTTAGCAGTTGAAAGTTTGACATAAGAAGTTACATAACTTACATGTCATAGCAGTCAAAAGCACGGGTGCCTAATCTTTTTCCTAAACCTAACTAAGTCGTTTTATTTTGAAAAGGAGCGGAAATTGTAACCACGAAAAAATTTGTGTCTATGTACACGAATCAAATAGATTAAATATTACGACTTATGGTGCCTTCAAATGAAACTCGTGAGCTCGTGTTTACAACTCGGGAAGTCGTGTACACAATATGCTTGGCGCTCAAGTGGTTAAGAACCGAGAACACCGCTGCTAAGCAACGGCAATATTAACGCTACTGTCGCCATCTAGAAGCCACAGAGGTTAACAATTTAGCAAGCTAGCAAGTGGGTAACATAATGCAGTAAATGCAAAGGTATAATGACAGAGGAGAAAGATGAGGCCATTGGGAATATCAAAATTCTCCTCAGACATATTATACAATTACGAAGAAAAACAATATACGACTAAAGTTACAATATATTAACTTATAATGCACCGAAAAATTAACTTCCCTGGCCTCTGACAACGTCAACAAACACGTCACAACTCGTGAACCCTGAGCTTTCGGAAACCAAGGGTAGAGAACGAGCAGCATCTGATTGGTTCTTTCCAAGTGGACCTCGAGGCAGTGATTGGTAGACGTTTTTACAGGATTATAGCAGCTACAGATGACGGCTCTTTTCCGGTCCTTTTTCAGAGCTCATCAGTAATGGATCGCTGTCGGGGTGTAAAGACCATTTCAACCAATAGAACAAATAGTGGAGACTGGAGAACATCCTCAATCCTGCCTTTAACAT
The DNA here is from genome assembly GCA_916700995.1 of Hozukius guyotensis. Lineage (NCBI taxonomy): Eukaryota > Metazoa > Chordata > Actinopteri > Perciformes > Sebastidae > Hozukius > Hozukius guyotensis. The sequence goes on from CAKALU010064574.1 coordinate 10,274, forward strand.
TTAGAAATCTGTCTGTCGCAAGACTTTAGGGTCTGCAGTGACCAAAGAATTGTCATAAAGCGTCCAAGTTTGTGGTTCCAAATCGCAAAAAATATGTCAATTTTAAATGATTTGTCTCCTGCAAGTGTCACCGATGTCTTACCCTGCTGAGACCGAGCAACTACAAGATGGCAGTCTTCATGTTTTGGTTGCTCTTGTTTGCCAGCGAGAGCTAGTGAAGTGTTCGGGTAAAATATTGCTCCTGTGGATGGCAGCGGTAGATTCTCAGGAAAGCTCCGTCGTCAGCCTGAGCTTCTCAGGTTTCACTCGCTGCCTGATGGTGTTGCTTGCTGCATGACAAACTGCTTCTCTGCAGGCTGACAAGGTGATGTGGGACTGTTGCCAATGAAGGCTGCATATTCTCAGTATGTGTATTTCTAACTTTAACCTATGAAGAAAGGTGTTTGTTGCATTCATAGCTGCTGGGCGACCGCTAGAATCAGTGTTTTTGGAACAGTTTACCTGTTTGGCAGGCTGATTAAAGTTTTCCTCTCTCAGGCCAGAAAGCGGCGGTGTCATTTCTATACCCAGCTGTTCCAGGTGCACAACAGGGATACCCCCCCTCTCCTGTCAGCTTCCACTGAAACACACATGTATAGGCAGAGGTTAATTAGCTGCAGGTGTGTCTCATTGACCAGCTGGGTCGCTCCTGGCTCGCTTACATCTCGACCAATGCTCAGTCTCCACCTGGCTCTCCGCGGCGACACAGAACATTAGAGCGCACGGCTTGTTTAACCGCCTTCAAGAATCACGGTCGTATCGCTGAGCGGAGTCATCGTTGAGCTGCTATTCCTGTGAGCTGCAGCTGGTGAAAGTGTAAACTAGATTACACGCTAACACACAGTATGCCGCTGGGTGCACATATGTCTCTGCAACCATATCATTAGACACAATGCATTGAATTTAGAGTACTAAAAAAATCACAGCCCTGAAAAACTGGATTTGTGCTCGAGTCTATAGCTCGATTAAAGTTAATCAGGTGCATTCCCACTGAGCAAAGACACGTCCAAAAGACATCAATTTAACATCTCTGTCAACCGTCCAAAAGACATCCACTGAGGAGCCAGAATTAGGACACGGGATTGGTTTCCCCCCTAAAAGGGGGCGTGGTCATGAGAGCCTACTCTGGGTAACGTATTGCCGGTCTGATGTATGACGACTGCATCCATTCTGCATTCATCTCTTTTTAGATGGACAAAAACACATATTGTCCTCTAAAATGACATCCCTCCCTCTGCGGGTGAAATCAGAGGCAAATGCAAAATTGACTATTGCGACGCAGCTTAGTGGAGTCTGATTGCTGAGGCCAATTTACCTTCCCCGTCTATCGCAGTGGACGGGGATGGCAAGCAATCAGGAAAGAGAGAGAGAGAGAAATGGAGAGAAAAGAACGGAAACTCATATTGATTGCAGCAATTCATCCGGCGTGTGCCCCTGTGTGACTTGGCCTTCTGATCATATTTACACAAGTGAATTGCAAATGTTTTGGATTGAATATGAAAAACAATAACTTTGTTGTTTATTCCACACAACGTAGCTTTGTTTTTTCTTCTCTCATATTTATTGCCCCGTTTTTTCCGTCGAGCATCTGATCAAGACTTTTGGCTGTGAACCGCATATACAGACCCTAATGGATCTGGAAGGCCCAATTTCTAGTGAAGTATGGGTCTTGTCAGCTGGTGCTTAGTGGAGAATATGGCAGTGGGATGCAGATGATCCCAGAGAAGTGCAGCCTGGTCTGCTCGCTGCCTCCAGTCACAGGTCATTAATAACTGGGCCTGGGTGGCAGACGGGTCAAGGCAATTCTCTCAGTAGCACACCGCCTGCTTCCTCTCTTTGTCTCTGTCTGTTCGACATGATTATCTCAACTTTTACTTCATTTTCTTCTATATCTGCTGCTTAAAGCTTGTGATCATTTTACCTTTTGGGTGTGTAAAGGTACCTCACTGATCAGCAGTCTGTTCGAAAGCAAAGGCACAAGGCGTTTAGCGTACGTCCTTTCTTGATTTCTGTGTGTCATTTGTACGCCACAGTGCTTGAAGTGGAAAAAAACAAGTGCCAGTTCTCCTCTTATTCACATGTATTCACATTCTCTTGTGACTTATTCCTATTTATTCATTATTTCTTTAAGCATATTATACTGTGTCAGACGTAATCAGCTGTAGTTTTATTGTTATATTATAATACTTGAGCTATGCATCTTCTATAGTTGGCCTATAATACTCCACTAGTATAAATTAACAGGAACATTATAGGGTTAAGGTGGTGTGTTTAGTGTTAATAGTTAAAGTGCTTTCCTGTGTTATTTGTAGCCTATAGTATAGTCGGGTATCAGTCAGGATGCTCCTACATGTTATGTAGAGACACATTCTGAATTTCGACTGTGAATAAATGTAAATATAAATGTTTATATATGTAAATATAAACTGTGATATATTGGGTTTGCGGCTCCTAACCCAAGAAAATTTGAAGGCTTTTGATTTAAAAACTGCAATTTGACATCATTTTGGACCATTTCTATTATTACTAGTTAAATTAATATTTTATTATTTGCACATTTTAAGTTCAGTTTAATTTATTTGCACACACAAAACCGCACAAGATCCAGTCAATGACAAAAAAAAAAAGAGAAGAAATGTGTCAGGAGAGGTCAAGAAGCCACAGGCTTATACAAAGGACCTCTCCCCAACCCCAGGAAAAAAAACAATAACAAAAAAGGAAGAAAGAACTAAACTAACATCATTTTAAAAAATACAACAAAAGTTAAACAACAACAAGAAGCACACAAAATGAGCAGAAAAACTAACCAAACAGTTGAAAACAATCCAATGAAATACATTAAAAAACAGTACAGAAAAAAAAGAAAATCTATCTAAACATATCAAACGATAATTAGACGTCATGAATTACACATATCACAGCCTCTGCCTGAACATTTAATTCTTCTGGAAATGTTTGCCCTAAAAGAGCAGATTCAGACGACTTTTACATAATGTTTCATTAGTTATATTTGTTCACAAATAAAAAAGGTTATGACGAATAGTTCACTAGTTGTTTTACAAAAAGGACGTGAACACTGTGTTGATGAATTACAGCAACTTGTTCTCTTTTGAACCGCGAGACCGGCGTTGTTTTGAAAGCTATGTTAGTGACGTTACGATTGTCACGTCTTTAGTGACGTTGGTGAAGTTACAATTGTCACGTATTTAGTAACGTTTGTGACGTTACGATTGTCACGTCTTTAGTGACGTTGGTGAAGTTACAATTGTCACGTATTTAGTAACGTTTGTGACGTTACGATTGTCAAGTATTTAGTGACGTTGGTGAAGTTACAATTGTCACGTATTTAGTGACGTTGGTCAAGTTACGATTGTCACGTATTTAGTGACGTTTGTGACGTTATGATTGTCACGTATTTAGTGACGTTACGATTGTCACATATTTAGTGACGTTACGATTATCACATATTTAGTGACGTTAATGACGTTACGATTGTCACGTATTTAGTGACGTTTGTGACGTTGCGATTGTCACGTATTTAGTGACGTTTGTGACGTTACGATTGTCACGTATTTAGTGATGTTTGGGACGTTACAATTGTCACCTATTTAGTGAAGTTTGGGACGTTACGATTGTCACGTATTTAGTGACGTTAGTGACGTTACGATTGTCACGTATTTAGTAACGTTTGTGACGTTACGATTGTCACGTATTTAGTGACGTTTGTGACGTTACGATTGTCACGTATTTAGTGGCGTTTGTGACGTTACGATTGTCACGTATTTAGTGACGTTGGTGACAATACGATTGTCACGTATTTAGTGACGTTTGTGACGTTACGATTGTCACGTATTTAGTGACGTTAGTGACGTGTTTTCCGTACTGATGTTACGTAGTTTCCGTACGTATTTTACTTAGTTTGCGTACTTATTTAAAGCCCGTTTTCTCTTACCCTAACTAAGTGGTTTTCTTGTAACTGTGGACCTTCCCATGAGACCGGGTTGTGCTCAGACACTGAATGCACGTGAACCATTTCTAACGGCAGCAAGTGTTTGTTTTATTTTTATTTCAATAATTATTTGCATCTGCATTTATTGTAAATCATATTGCACATGCATTATTCAATAATCCAGTTTATGATTAGAATATTTCCTGTTTATTTCCCCAAATGTTCTAGACAAAGTGGAAATTATGTAAATATATCTCACATCAAAACTATATTTCTACCCGGTGCACGGGGGGTTTTCATCCTCACATAGGACTGAATGGAAATGATGCAAACAATTAAAATGTGTTTATTGCTGAAAAAATCTTCTCCACTCCCTGATTATATTACTCTTTATTATTCATAACACAGATTCAAAGGGGAAATAACAGCTCATGAAGAGAGAAAAAAAACTTTCTAATGAATAAAGAAACTTATTTATTGTTCTTTTGTCAATATATATTTTTAACTAGATGATGAATCTGAAAACAATTTAAATCCCCAAACTTCCCTCATGAAAAAGTAGTATACTTCAAGTTTATTTTATGAAGTATACATAAGTAAAGTTCAAGTATGTTTTTCCAAAGTATACTTTATGTAGTAAATATACTAATATCAATGTACTAGAAGTATATATGTAAGCTTCTTGGGACTAAATTGTCCCACTTTTTAGTTTATTAAAGTATACTTTTAAGTGTAAGAATAGTAAACTTTGAGTACAAAATTAGTTTGCAACTAAGTTTTATTTTGTTCTGCAACTATACTATAAGTATACAGATGGTTCATTAGTGTTATACTTGTAAGTGTACTACTTCATTACTTCTTGGGACTAAATAGGCACACTTTTTAGCTTATAAAAGTATACTTTAAGTGTAAATATTGATAGTACTGATGGTTTACTAGTTTTATACTTGTAGCTCACTTTTTAGTTTATGGAAGTGCACTTTAAAGTATACTCGGTAAACTACTAATTAAATAGTTTTTGATACTACAATTATACTTTTCTTAAGTATATCTTAATCAAAAGATTAAGTACAAGTATAAGTCAAGTATAGGTAGACTTTTCTATATACTTGTCAGTATGAGCCAAGTATACTTAAGTACATAAAAAGTAAACTGAAAGTGTGCTCTCTTTTTTTAGGTTTAAAAGAAGTATACTAATAGCACACTTGAATAAACTTATTTTTGGTAAGGGTTGGGAGTTTTGTCTGTCAACTTGGGTATAAAACTTTAGTGATGTTGTGATGCGGCTTCAGCTGCTGCGTCCGATCACTAATAGATGTTCAATAACGGGGCGCGTCAGACCGGTAAAAGGCTTTCGTGAAGGTCGGTTCCTCAGAGATCAAATAAGTGAATTGGCCCATCAAACCTCACCATTTATGGACAGAACCACTTAAAGATACCATCACCCACATTGCCACTCAGCCCCATAAAAAAGGATGTGATGCCACGTTCCAATGTAGGTGATAAGTAAATATTTAGCAGAGCAATTACACGCTGTAAACAATGTACGAGAGAGACGGAGCACTTTACAGTCTGCTGGTGTCATACTGTTCAAAGATGGCACGTCACCAGGATGACCTGCGAGTCCAGCGGAGCCAGCTGGAGACACAACAAACAGGAAACACATGCTCCTATCTGTTTGTCCTGCTGGTTTTTGGATGAGAGAGTGAGTGAATAATATTCACAGGACAAAAATACAATGTCACTATACTTAAAGACAGAGGGCCTCAAAATTAATTTGGGTAGAGTCAACTTTGCAGTAGCAGTTCATTTTAATGCTAGGAGAAGGAGTCCAACTCCAGTTTTAACCCCTGAAAACAACATTAATCAACGTATCCTTATACAACCATTCGTATGATATCTTATGAAAAGTTATTCCTCATTTAACGTTTGTTCTCCTACGAATGTCCAGCAACACGTGTCAATTTCCGCTCGTTACATGCAGTCTTTCAAAATAAACTTCCGTCTTCAGAGGAAACTTCTCAGTTAAAGTTAACGCGATAATAACGTGTTAACGCAAATTTGTTTGAAATCTAGAGTGAAGATACTGGTATCATATGAAACTAAACAACTTAATGAATCCATCGGTACCAACCATGTCATACTAGCTTGTCGCGAAGGACGTTAAATAACGCTCCAAACGTACGCTACGTTTTGTCGAGGAAAAACTGTCATGGCCATTTTCAAAGGGGTCCCTTGACCTCTGACCTCCAGATATGTGAATGTAAATGGGTTCTATGGGTACCCACGAGTCTCCCCTTTACAGACATGCCCACTTTATGATAATCACATGCAGTTTGGGGCAAGTCATAGTCAAGTCAGCACACTGACACACTGACAGCTGTTGTTGACTGTTGGGCTGCAGTTTGCCATGTTATGATTGGAGCATATTGTTTTATGCTAAATGCCGTACCTGTGAGGGTTTCTGAACAATATCTGTCATTGTTTTGTGTTGTTAATTGATTTCCAATAATAAATATATACATACATTTGCATAAAGAAACATATTTGTCCACTCCCATGTTGATAAGAGGATTAAATACTTGACAAATTGACAAATCTCCCTTTAAGGTTAATTTTGAACAGATAAAAAATGTGTGATTAATTTGCAATTAATGATGATTAATTGCAAATTAATCACCATTAATTGTGGACAATCATGCGATTAATCATTAAAATCGATTGACAGCCCTAGTATATTTACTGTGTACTTACCTTTCCTGTGCAATGCCTAGATAACATGCTGCTTTAACACAATCATTTACCAATTTGGGTCAATAAAGTACATCTATCCATCCATCCTTGCAACCTCATAGTGGTGCAAGAGGTGATGTCAGGAGATCAACAGTCATTAGGATTCATCCTCTGGAGACCATTAACATATCTACACATTTTCATGTTGGTTTAACCGGACTATTTGCAAGAAAATGTAGAAATACGTGGGCTAACCTCTATTGTAAATCAACAAGTATAATAAATAATGTGTGATTAATTTGCGATTAATCACGATTAACTATTTTAATCGATTGACAGCCCTACTGTGTGTTTGTATATTTTTATCTGTTGCCATTTCTTCAATGTTACTACATGGTTTTGGACTTTTGATTCAGAAAGAAGTGCGTGCGTGCGTGCGTGCGTGCGTGCGTGCGTGCGTGCGTGTGTTTAAGCACACAGCTTTTGCAATTTAAACAACTGTCTCATCTAATGACAGCCCTCCCAGTAGCGGCCCCAGTGAGTTAAACGATTATGACAACTAGCCACGAACGCAGGTGGAGAACCGGACGGCTAATGGCCAGCAGACCTCCGTGATGGAGCAGTTGGATGAGAGAGCTGTAGTATAGTGGAAAGCAAAATGACTTGAAATTGCTCCGTCCAAATGGCTTTTTAATGCTCCTTTTTTAAAGCTTTACCAGTCGACTACTGAGGGGTAGTGTCATTGTCCGTCAATGGGGGGGCAAGTGATGGTAGTTTCAGTAAGTAGCCTATCATCTCTGAACAAATCTTCTCTGTACAGACAGAAGCATCCAGAGTGTCTCTCTTTATATCCATTATACACACACACACACACACTATCTTTTAATGCTTCTCACTGCCTATTGATTCATATTTTTCTCTAAATTTAATCATTCATCAATAGCATGAATTATTACAAAGTGAACTTCACACAGAAGTATCTATATGTCGGCCCAGAGAGGTTTGAATTATGTACTAGATAGAACAATTAATGCCCATCGCACCATTCTCTGTGATGTTAAAGAGAATAAATGAACATTAAACCTCAAGACAATAATAAAATATATTATATATGTTTATGCATGCAGTCTTTTATTGATTCTAATATAAATATAAAGTAAAAAATCTGATTTAGATGTTTAAGTAAAAACCTCTGACAATAATTAAACTAAGGTGGTACGTGAGGGCAGTATGTACATACTTTACACGTTTACAATCCAGCTGTCACTTGTAGTTTTATGCATCTTATTTATTTGTATTTATATTGTTTGCAGTATAAACTGGTAAGGAGCGTCAGGCTTTCATTTTCTTTATAGATGTAAAACAGAAACATGTTGCGGACGACAGTATTTACACTTCAAAACAAGGGTTATAAAATAAATTTAAATAAATATTTAGTATTTAATCTATTAAGTCATACGCATTGGCCTTTCTTTAAATGCTCACTATTCCGTATTATTATATATATTGTATTCATTTTATGTGAATACCAATAAACATGAATTAAATGAATACATACTGATAACAAAACCCAAAAAGTTTTAGCGTATTAGAGTTGATGATCCCCCCCTCAGTACAAAGCGCTCATCTAAACTGACCCGTTCTTCTTCACAGCTCTCTTTCTGACTCCAGTCAACCATCCTGCCCTTGTTTCTCTTTCTGTCTCTTTATAAGCCTGAACTCACGGCACCATGGATCCTTCCACCCCCTCAGAGCTCAGCCCGGGATGGAGACCGGAGAGTGTCCGGGTACATTAAGACACGCCGCTATGCCTTTTGCTCCACCTAGCTATGGCTCTCCTCCAGGGCCTGTAGTCATTAAACCTCCGAGAACAAGAGAGCTGATCAAGGATCACTGCTCGGGTAGCGTGGCCGTATTAAACTAAGAGGAACACGAGTCCTTTATGGCTGGTGGGATAGAAATAACTGCAGCTGTCCTCACGTTACCTTTTTAGCACCATCTTCATACTGGATGTGTGATCTGACTGGTTGCTTTGAGCCTTTTATACACACAAAGTAAATATGTACATTGATCTCATCTACACTTTTTAATTCCACCGACAAATCTTAGATCGTCTTTGTCATTTACAAGAAGTAGTCGTCCATGAGAACAACACCAGACTGATTTAAATCACTGCAAAATCAGAGATAGAGGAGCAATTTATCGGTTCGGAACCCGGCTACTTTCTAAGTTGAGGAACATTGAAGACAAGAAAATTAAACTTTCTAATGGGAACTTACACAGTAAGAAATACTTTGAAAGGTGGTCTCTTTGAAAACTCTTTAAAAACCGAATCAAGTTGTTTCCTGTGAAGACGGAAGTTTATTTTGAAAAGTCTGTATGCATTTAACGAGCGGAAATTGACACGTGTTGCTGGACATTCATAAAAAATTAGAAATAACCTTTAGTAAGATATCATATGAACCGTACGTTGGATGAATCAGCTTACATTAAAATGTCCGAGTCGGAGTTGTGGAATTGGTTATTAATCTGTCTTTAATCTAGTTAATGAAATAGATAAGGAAAGGAAGGATGGACAGAATGAGAGGAGGGGAAGTCTCAGACTCTACGTGACTGAAGTACTTGACATGTGTCGTGCCCTGTTGAATCGTGGGTCACCGTCTGTCAGCCCTCCAGGCGCTGCTTACTAAAACTCATCACTTCCCAGAAGACCCAAACTCTCTTCTGACATGTCCTGCCTCTGTCCTGCCTCTCTCTCTCTCTCTCTTGCTCTCTATCTCTCTCTCTCCTAATCCTCACTCCTAGCCTCCTTCTTCATTTCGTGGCTTTTGGGAACAGTTTACTCTTTCCTACCTCCTCCTCCTCTCTTACTCATTCATCCTTGCAAAGCCTGCTGGCGAGCCACCCTCCTCTCTCCGTCTCTCTCTCCATCCTTCCTTCCTCCTGCTCTCCAGAAGCCCCAGAGGCATCAGTGATTCACTGGCTGACCTTCCTCTGCTACAGCTCAAGTCTGGCTGGCTCCATTTCTCCTTTACATTATTGTCATCTAGCCAGTCCTATACGTACCTTTTTAAAATGTAAACTTTAACCTCCTGACTTTAGGATGCTGATTATACTCAACAAGCTATTATCAGGTATGTTTTGTTGTCTAAATCATCATGAAGCTCATTGAAAGGTTAGTTTATTTAAACCAACATTATCAGCTTGTAACTTAAGTTTCAGTTTCAAAATTGTAAAATTTTGTGACGTGTTATCCTGATGAATTACTGAGTAATTAGGGAGCTGCGATTTTCACGGTGACTAATGGGCATAAAATATCATATCAACATTAAATGAATCTCTTTGACGGATCATTTTCATTACCCTGGAAGCTGATGGAGTGAGAGCTAAATTTGAATTTCCCCACAAATGCTTTTTTGATAAGGGAACATATACAGCTCAGAGGTTTCCTCACCACCTTTGAGTTTTGTTTTTCTTATGACAAACCTGAACACCTGCTCAGCAGGAAGAGGTCAGTTACAGGATGTATTTATAATAATTAGGTTGTCCGTGACGCCACAGAGAATAAGAGCATTTGGCTGTTTCTAACTTCTTAAACATATAAATCACCCGGGTCGGTGTCCCATGCACGCTCACGTGTGTCTACGCTGTTCAGACTCAGACTCCAACACAAACTACACGGAAGCACCAAAACCGCAAAGTTCTATCTAGTGAAGCCCGTCTGTTAAACAGTGTTAACTCTTCCTGCTCCAGCCTCCCGACCGCGGTCAGAAGACACAGAGGAGACCGTAGCTTTGGTCTCCAGGACCGGAGTCTCTGCTGTACTCTGCTCCTCTGCCTGCTTGCCTTCACTCACACACCGCGCTTGTTCTCGCTCTTTCGCTCCACTCCCACGTGCATGCGCGCACACTCCACACTGCAGAAGAGTTAGTTTAGCTCTGAGAATATCTACTGAATGTACAGTGGACATTGTGCAGAAATAACTGCTGCAGCTCCTCCAGACCAACAGAGGTTTCCCGTGTCTTGTGAAGTGACGGGGCTCCGCAGAGAGAAACGTTATCGTCTCCGACCAAAACTCCGGTGTCTCCCCTGTTCCCTCCAGCCGCGGTCGGGAGGCTGAAGCAGGAAAAGCCAATACTAGGATCAGCATTGATTCATGGAGAGACCTCCGTCTGGTCAGCTAACATTACTGCCAAGCAGCAGAAATATAGAGTGATATTGTGCTTTTAGCTGACGTGTGTCGCCTCACTGTTTTGAGCGATGCTCGTTCATGTAGAGCGAGAACAAGCGCGAGCAACAGGACGCTGACTTAACAGCCACAGGCGTCGCTGTTAACAAGCAATTTCTGATTCTTACAAACAGTCCCTTTAAATTGTTCTGGTGCCAACTTTAAAATATGAGTCAGCAGATGACACGTAGTCATTGTGTGCCCCGTCTGAGCCAGCAGACAGATACTCCAGCCTCAATAAAGTTTGGTAGCAGTATTGTGTTTGACCGTGTGAACAGTAAATGGTAGATGTTGAGTCAGAGTTCAGTCATACAGACAGAAATCCATTCTTCTTCTCTTTGTACCAACAGGAGCTTCAACAGAGCAGAATACATTCCTTCCACATACGCTTTTTTGAATAACGGACCCAAGTCGTGCTCTTTTCTAAAGCTAAAAAAACTCTTTTATTCTATCGCCGGTTCAACTTCACGCCTTCCACCTACACTTTTCGCCTGCAGCTGCTGAACGCAACAAACTCACACCTGTTTTATTGATGTGTTTCAGAGCCACTCCGGGAAGACATTATGGAAAAAAGGCACAAGCTAAAGTAGAAACAGACGAGGCATGTTGAGGAGAAAGCGGGAACAATAAATCACATCAACTCACACAATAACACCAGAAACACGCTGAACATTACAAGTTGATTATGCATAACAGTGAAAGATAAAAATATAAAAAAGGGTGCAAAGTGTTACGGAATGAAAAAAGGTGAATAGAAAGCCTTTACAAATATGTGTGTGTGTGTGTGTGTGTGTGTGTAGGTTTTAGCCTGCGGGCCAGAGAGGAAGTTCTCAGTGATGTGACCCTGATGATGATTGACAGCTCCCTGTAGGCGTTCCCACGGTGACTCAGACTCCCTGTTAAACAGCACCGATTATAAACAGCAGCTAAATAATACTGGATCCCATCTCAATCCAAATGTGTTCCATACTGTAGATTGTACATAACTTTTTCTTCCAGCTTTTCATAAACACTCATATTTCTGAATACACTTCAGGCCCATTTAACTTCAAGGCTCCCCGAAAAACATCATTAATGAAAGATTCGTCCTTGTGCAGCACCGAAAAGCCTCAGACAATTCATCTGAGAGTGAAAATGATTTCAACCCAATAACTCAAAGTCAGTTAAAAGTAGTCTCGTACGGTTAGACCGCTCTGTCTCATTTTGTGTCACTTTGCTTTAATGCTGTGCAGCGAGCGGGGAAATAATGTGAGGGAGGTTACTGTCAAATGGAGGTGAGGACTGCATTTTCTTTAGCTAAACACAGTAAAAGAAACCGGAGCGGCGAGTGCCTTGTCGCTGCTGTCTAATGGACCGAACACCCACCTGGATCACAGAGAGTGAACGGTCAGAATGTAAAGATGTGGGCAGCATTTTGCATTATGGCTGCATGATTTAGAAAAAATATCTAATTGTGATTATTTTGACTGATATTGCTGATGTGATTATCGATATTAGAGCGATCAATATTTTTAGAGCTGTCAGAGTTAAGTTGATAATAACGCGTAATTTGTTTTAACGCCACTAATTTCTTTAACGCAACTTGCGATTTGTAGGTTGTAGCGGGCTCAGTTTTAAAGCTAGAGTGAAGATACTGGTATCATTTGAGTCTACAAAAACCTAATGAATCCATCGGTACCAACCATGTCATACTAGCTTGTCATGAAGGAGGTTAAATAACGCTCCAAACTTACGCTAGATTTTGGTGAGGAAAAACTGTCATTGCCATTTTCAAAGGGGTCCCTTGACCTCTGACCTCCAGATATGTGAATGAAAATGGGTTCTATGGGTACCCACGAGTCTCCCCTTGGGCTGCAGTTTGCCATGTTATGATTTGAGCATATTGTTTTATGCTAAATGCAGTACCTGTGAGGGTTTCTGAACAATATCTGTCATTGTTTTGTGTTGTTAATTGATTTCCAATAATACATATATACATACATTTGCATAAAGCAGTATATTTGCACACTCCCATGTTGATAAGAGTATTAAATACTTGACAAATCTCCCTTTAAGGTACATTTTGAACAGATAAAAGATGTGGAGTCATGTTTCTGCCCACCTGATTAATGCTAAGTCCCAAATTTACTCCCGTTTTAGCTCCTCCTTTTAGAAAAAGATCTCTCTTTTAGCAGCTACAGTATGTTCCACTTTCTTCACCTGCTAGTCGCTAACTTTGTCCGTCTGCTGTTTGGCTGCTCACAGTGGGTTCATCACAATTTGTTTGCTGAAAACAGCTGGAAACGAGGATGATGAGAGCGCCGAGACTAAACTGTACAGTAAATGTGTCACAAAAAGCAAACAACTGAAAGAAGCTAAAAAAAAAAAGCTTTGAGGAACTGAGTCGGTGATAATTATCTCCTCCAATCACACGTTTAATATGAAAAATCTCTCCCTGCAAGTCCCACCGCCCGGCATAATTAAAATGACTCCAGTCTGTTGGTAGTTTATCTTATTTATTCCTGTAGTGTTTTTCTTCGAGTGGGTTTCAGGTAGTAAAGTAAGCCATAAGTAGATCCTCCTCATCCTCCTCCTCCTCGGGGCCTGTTGTTTTGGACCACTCTGATTTATGGATGCAGAGCAGACAGCTCAGATGAAAGACTTTCTGTCAGGTCAGAAGATACAGATACCTTGTTGCCATAGCAACCGCTGCGGGCAAAAACAAAAAAAAAAAAAAAAAAGAAGAGAGGGATACAAGGGGAGAGAGAACAAATGATGAAATGATGAAACGGGTCAGTGAAAGATGACATTCAAATTGGAGAATGACGGAGACCGGCGTTCAGCAGATAGATTGTTTGGGGGAGTTTTTTAAACACATATTTCTGCTCTGCACACACACACACACACACACACATTAATCTGTCAGACTGTAGCGTGCTACAGGATGCTCCTTTCAGCTCAGGACAGACGTGACCTGAAAAGAATTTAGCAGAGCAATTTGAAAAAACAACTAAACCACTTTTGGACTGAATGCTATTATTATTTCCTTAGCTGCTGACAATGTTGAAAAATGTTTGGAAATGAGGGTAAATTTAAGTATATTATTATTATCCGCAGGGTGCGAACCTCGAGGCGGCGGTTACCGAGGCGTTGTCAGTAGGATGAGATAAATGCTTCAAATATGTTATTGTGCTTCTTTAACACATAAAAAGCAGCTTTTTGGGGGATGTTAAGTTCCATTAATATGACTACTTAATACAAATACTGTTAGTTCTGACAACAGCAGCAACAATAAGTGCTCGCTGTTACATTTCCTTCGCTGCACAAAAAGCTCAACGGATGCACCTGCAGAACTTAGTAAACAACAAACTATTGTGAAACTCGGAGCAACAGCGAGCACAAAGGGAGAAACCCAGACTCTCTGTTGCATCAGCTGATTGCGTGACTTATCCACGTTGAATTTCATCACTGGACAATGCAGGCCGATCATTTAGTGTCCCCTCCCGCTCCTTCAGATCCGCCATCTGTCAAAATATCAATTTATTTCTCCCGCTCTCTCCAACGAGTGCTGAGCACTAATTGGAAATAGCATGCAGCGTATTCTCTGTTCTGCACACACACACACACACACACACACACACACACACACACACACAGGGAGAGAGAGCGAAGCCATCCGTCAGGCTGAGATGTGAACATGATGCAATCACTCCCTCATGCTCCATCTGTAGAATAATTCCAGTTTTTTTATCTGACGGAGGGATGTAAAAGAGATGGTTTTGTTTGTGTGCGTTGCAGAGACACACAAACATTATCTGAATTAAACAAGGCGATTGGAGAATTTGCAAAGCGGAAACATCTTATTAAGTGCAGCACGCAAAGAGTGAAATGAGGCGGAAATGTTTAGATGCTGAGTCTTTAAAGTAAAGCAGAGTGAAACCTTCCAGACTGAAGGCAACTGAGATGTTACATGAACGCTTAACAATGATTATAGTCGTTTAGTATGAGTATTTTATACTGGTATAATAGAGGACAACAATGAATCCACCCACTATACACAGACAATATCAGAAACGACTACTTCTAATTTTATAATATTTAGCATTTTTAAGTTTGAAAAGGTACCAATCAATGTTGTAGACATCATACTGTATGTAATCTTGAAATCATGGCATGGACAATTATAATACAGATCAGCAATTTCCATCATATTTTAACTAGGGCTGTCAAAGTTAACGCGTTAACGCAAATTGGTTTTAACGCCACTAATTTCTTTAAAGGGACTGTATGTAAGATCTTACAAATATAAACGTTTTTTGATCGTTCTTTTGTGTGAACAGGTTGTAACATAACTTAAAAAGAATGAGACCTTACGCGACTTTCTGGGTTTCCTCTATCAGCCTGTAGACTGCTTTTAACATGAAGAATGCGAGGGACGTTTTTTTCTGGGAAAAATCCAACAGATATGACATCATGCACGCTCACGAGTGCCTTCATTTTCAGGACTAACAGTGTGCAACCGTAGCGAACGTTCGACTAGAAATGGAGTCCGCTAACGGCAACAAACAATCAGCCACCACCACAACTCAGACTCCAACACAAACTCCACGGAAGCACAAAAAAAAACAAAGTTATATCTAGTGAAGCCCTTCTGTAAAAGGAATGTGACCGATGTCGGGGGAAAAACTAGGATCAACATTGGCCGGTTCTTCGATTCATAGAGAGTCCTTCGTTTGGTTTTGGGAATCAAAACGGACCCTGAGCTGGCAAAATTCCTATTGGACGGGTGAGCTAACATTACTGCCAAGCATGTGAAATACAATGTTTTGACCGATGCTCGCTACCGTCTACATAGTGCGAGCAACAGGACGCTGACTGTCGTTGACTTTACAGCGTCACTGTTAACAAGCTATTTATGATTCTTACAAACTAACCCAGTAGTTTTGTTGGCTTGGCGCCCTGATCGCTTGTGTTGCTGGACATTTGTAGGAAAATGCATGAAAATAACAAAACAACTTTTCATAAGATATCACACGAACCGTTGTACATGAATGAATTATGTGCTTTGCATTGTTTCATCAGTGCAGTGGTTTATTTGATGTTTAACTGGCACTAGTATGTGTTACACAAGATATGATGAGACGAGCACTAAGCGCTGCATTAACCACATGTAATCAATCATGCTAAAGAAACACAATCAGTAATTGGAGGCTGACATTTTCCTGACTGATGGATAAGACATTAATTAGCAGTATTGGTAGTCCCAAAGATACCATCGTCAATCTGCCAATTAAAATGACATAATCAATCGAGGTTGATGACTGCGGTTCAGTCGGTGTTCAGTGTTCAGTCTGCATTCATCACAAGATGATTAGCGACCCTGAAAGACTTCATTTTGAGTTATCTCTTTTTATTCACAAGCCGTCACCTCTTTCTTTCTTTCTCTCACTTTCGTGTCTTTCACTGCTTTCATACAATACGGTTAGATTTGAAATATTTTTTTGAACACGGCAGCAAGGCCGCAACCATGGCCACAGCCTTTTAC
>CAKALU010064576.1:0-12043 GCA_916700995.1 Hozukius guyotensis
CAGTGAGGCGACACACGTCAGCTAAAACCACAATATCACTCTATATTTCAGCTGCTTGGCAGTAATGTTAGCTGACCAGACGGAGGTCTCTCCATGAAAATGATTTAGATCTAATCCTAGTGTTGGCTTTTCCTGCCTAAGTGCAGGCTGAGGCAGCGGGGCTCTGCAGCGTGTCTCCCTGCTCTCTCCGCCCGCAGCCGGAGAGAGCAGGGGAGACACCGGCACCCGGTCGGTAACGAGAAGACAACATAACTCTCTGTACAGCTCCGTCACTTCACAAGACACGGAAAACCTCTGTTGGTCTGGAGGACCTGCAGCATTTATTTCTGCACAAACGTCCACTCTACATTCTCTAGATATTCTCAGAGCTAAACTAACTCTTCTGCAGTGTGTAGTGAGCGCGCGTTCACGTCTAGAGGTGGAGCGAGACAGCGAGGACGCGCGCGCTGTCTGAGTGAAGGAGAGCAGGCAGCGGAGACGAGGCTCCGGCCACACGCGAGCGCGCATATGCGAACGCGCATGTGTGCCGACCCGCTACATTTATACGCTTAAAAAGTTACAAACAGTCCCTTTAAGTACAGTACTTGAGTAAATGTACTTATTTACTTTCCACCACTGTCAACATGTGAGGTTAAGGTGTGTGGACCAAAGAGCTGATAAGAAGATAGACTCACACTGCAGGAACTCTGCTCTGGTTTTAGGCTCCTCGTCCTGTTCAGCGTTGTTGACTCCAGAGAGACCTATGAGACCATTTAGAGTGTCAGTAAGGGTGTTTTCACATATTGTCCTTTTTAAATGAACCAAACTCAGTCCTCAGTGGACCAAAAAGGGGACCAACAGAAAAGGGACTCGCTTCTTTTTGCATTCACATTGTCAGTTCATATGAAAGAGGTCTCAGTTCTGCATTTGGGAGCAGGACTGATACAGACAGAAAGGTACGTCTCTCTATCCTCAAGCGGTGGTCATAAAATGTACATGCATAGTGTCTCTATTTTATATTGTAAAAACTGTAAAAACATCTCCTTCAAACAACTGTATTTATTCAAGTTTCTTGCACATTTTCTTTTGTCCCAAGGACGACGGGACGCCATTAGTCTCAAGGCAGGAAAAACGAGTACCGTGACCTCTTCAGAATTTTTGCATCGACTTGGTACCGAAGTATCGGTTCTCGTGACATCCCTAAAGCAAACCTTTGTGTTCACAATGTACAGGTTAAGCGAACAGCAACACGGACTTGAAGCGAACCACACTCAGACCACCTCCCGAGGAGGTCTGAGTATGGTTCGTTTCAGAGGGGTCTGAGTTCTTTTGGAGTGTTCACATATGCACAAAAACCACCCATCCCGAGGTGATTTGAATGAGCTACAGCATAATTTGACAAGACTGCAAGCTTCTCTCAGCAGACTGTGGAATGAATAGAGACCTTGTTTAAACCCAGCTGATAGTCAAATGTACAGACGTCAGGTACCAGACATCAGGAGCCGCTTAGTCAGGTGACAGACATCAGGTAACAGTTATTTTAAAAAACAGATACTTTAACATCCCGAAGATACCGGAGGCAAATTAGGTGACCGATTGTCTCTTGAGTTTAAGAGCTATGACCTCATAACACCTGACACCAGTAGAACCAACACGACTTTGGATTATGCTCAAAAAGGAGGGGCACGTTCCTCAAAGTTGTGCTCCAGAACCCTGTTTTTAGTCTGCTCCGAACCAGGCTCGGGGTTTTGGTTGTGTTGCTGTCTCAATAGAACACAATAAAAACTCTGCTTTTTGCACCAGACTCGAACCATCTCCAGAGAGTTATTTGAGTATCCTGTGTTGACTTTTTTGACATCCTGAACATTGATTTTTGTAGAAAAGTTGATCAAGGTTTCCAGACATCTTTGGCCTAAGATCTGAGACACTTTGCTTCGACACCTTCTGCTTCAGGTCTATCCTCGAGGTTAGGAAAAATGAGACAGAAGTACAATGAAAACATGAACCTTTATTCATATACCTGTGGCTCAACTTGCCCCAGGTAAGGGGTAAGTTGATCCGAGTCAGTGGGTAAGTTGAGCCATCGTGGGGTAAAACTGAACATCTCAGTTTTTAAGTTTAAACCTTAGCATAAGTGCGTTAACAAATAGTTTCACAGTTATGAACTTGTGAGAACAAACCACCTGTGAGTTTCAAGACCATTGAACAATCAAAACACTCATTCAATATTCCAGTCGTCAAGGTTGCAGGGGAATATGAACTGTTGCTCCCTCCTTGCAGTTCCTCCAGCCTTTTGAGGTTGAGGTAGCTTCGTCAGCACATCACTCAGCGGAAAAAATGCCTCATCCTTTTCCTTGAATGTAAAGGTGGGCTTCTCACGTCCAGTGCTCCGCCGGATTCTTCTGAGAAATCTTGCACTCACTTTGTTGCCCTCCAGGCTCTCAACCAAGCCAATGTAAAGGGAGCTCCTGCCTTTGGATGCAAAGTTTACTATGACAAAGTCACCAACTAACAGATCGGAGATGTCTGATTCACTTCTCTCATCATTAGAACTCTCATGCTCAGAAGTGTCATCAAATGGGATGGGAACATCACTCTCCTTAGAACTGCTGTACGCTGTGATTGGTTTGTTGGTTGAACAAATTGAACAATTGGTTTGTTTGGTTTGTTTCCTCTTCAGCTTTCCTTGTTCTTGGATGGTACTTTCCTTTTTCCCTTTCTGTTTATTTTTCCGCTCTTCATGAGCCCTTTCAATTGCCTGCTTTTCAGGTGTATCGGTCAGGATTCTTGTCTTCACACGCTTTCGATTTGTTTGTTTCCTTGGCTGCTGAATTTTGGGTAAGGGTAGAATTTCAGTAGGAGACACATATCCATTGTGGTTGGGGTGTGAATCTGTGTCACTTGGTGAAGCACATGCATGTGTGAGGCATGGTGTGGTCAGCTCAGCAGGGATGGAGGTTGATGCATCATCTGGAGCTGCAGGCTGCAGCTCAGGGTTGGGCCTGTCAGACACCATGGATGGCTCAAACTCCGCATCAGAGAAAATATCTCTGTTGAAAGGGAAAATCCCTGTGGACCTGAATCCGGAACAGATATTCCGTGGCATCATTGCTGACATGAACGCCTCATTCACACAGCCAGGGATTTCATATATGCTGGCTGTTTTGCCTGGGTTGGATCTCATCCAACCATCAAGAGCTCTGTTGTAATAGGTCTTAAATGGACCATAAACAGTCTTGTCTAAAGGTTGCAGGCGATGGGACGTGTGGGGTGGTATTGTGAGCATAACAATGCCCTTTCTTTTTGCTATATCCAGTGCCTTCAGTGAAACGTGGGCCTCATGGTTATCAAGGATCAGCAGCACCGGCTGCTCATTGGAGCACTTGATGTGGTCAACCAGATGTTCAAGGAACTCGGCAAAGGTGTCTTCATTGATCCAGCCAGATCTGGTGGAGGTACCAATTGATCCTGGAGGTGCTCCTGTAATGAAGTGGTCTTTGTATCTAACCCTTGGGAAGATAAACATGGGAGGGACTGCATTCCCAGTTGCACTGACTGCGCAGACCACAGTAACAAGCTCTCCTCTTTCAGCGGACGTGATGGCACCCACTTGCTTCTTTCCTTTTTCTGCCACTACCTGCTTTGGTGTCTGCACCGTAGTCACACCTGTTTCATCGACATTATAAATCATGTTTGGGGGGAATTTATGCCTGTAAAACAAAAAGAAAACAATGATGAGAATCAGAATAGTTAAACTTTATATAGTAAGTAAACAGTCCGTATACTTTGTAGATACCCTAGTAAACTCTTGCCAGTTTGTTGTAAGTGTACTTAACTGTTGTATGTAGTTGTCATAGTTATTAATGCAGGCAAATACATGAATTCTGTCACCTGTCCATCACTTTAGTCAGATTGTCAAAGAACTTCCCGACTGTAGTCTTATTGAAGGCTGTAGCCCTTCCCAAAGATGTCGCTTCAGACATACGGCAAGAGAACCAATCTTGACCTAAGAAAAGTGGGCTATTATTCATTTTGTCATGTCACTGTACTACATAAGATAAGTTTGTCCGTACTAACCTACTGAGTGATATAATTTGCTGCACAACCTAGGTATACCTGTTAAACCCTTCTCTTTCCAGATCTTGGGGACAGGAATGTTATTTCTTTATGCCAATTCCAATGCCAGTTCACAGCATTTCTTTGGAGTAAGGCCATGATATGGTCTGCAAGCTCCTTCTCTACCTCTTCTGTGAAGACCTTCTTTGCCTCTGCTGTTTCACTGTAACCAACTGTTTTTACTTCCTTTATCTCCTTCTTTTTTATGTACCTCCGCAGTGTTGACCTGTCAATATTTTCTGTCTTCTGCCACTGATCTGATGGATTTTCCACCCTTGACATCAGTGGCTGCTCTCTCCATCTCTTCAAGGGGTGTTGAGCCCCAGTTGGTTTTCCTCTTGTAGATTCTTGGCATTATACCCTTCTATAAAAGGTTAACTTGTAAAAAATCGAACCAAGTTGTGTAACACTCAACTGTAATACCCTTTTATACTTCAGAGACTTAACTGAACTTAAATGCCTTATGGTGGGGTAAGTTGAGCCCGTGGCCTTTGGCTCACTTTGCCCCATAGCTACCAATTTGGAAAAAATGGCCTAGCTTAGCAATTCAGTCTAATCTTTAGCGAAGTGATTCACATGATTTTATACGTTAGTAAATCACCAACATGTATAATATATTTTTTTTAGACCTGGATGAATTTGCTTTGAACTAACAGTCATTATTCCATACATGCAGAAAATTTACTTTGACAGGGGAAAAAAAGGTTTTGGTGTAAAAAAAGTACTTACCACTTCTTCCATGTGCTTCACTTCATCACAGCAAGATAGAAATGATGGGTACTTCCTGAATTTATGTTCACATGACAAAACATATGCACAGTTGCCTAGATACAGGGGGTGGGTCAACTCACCCACTGGCTCATCTTACCCCACTCTCCACTACACACTTTTACGTACATACGATCTGGCACATATGTTGTTTTGCAGAGATGAGAACAGATTTGGGTTATCCTGTTTCTGTGCAGCGCGCAATTTAAATATCCCTCTGACCGGCTGCGTCCTTCAGAATTGAGGTGGCGGCACACTTGTAACTACCTACTTACACTTGTACTGTTGTCGCCCGTTTCTCCTTGAATTCAAGCTGCAATAGTCCTCCAGCTTAAGACATTCTTGGGTGTCCAGTTAATTGCTCACAAGATTTCTATCACACCGTGACATTTAATGTTATCAATAACACCTCTCTAAAACGTCGGACTTTCTGCCACATTAAAAGTCTACACCATAAAGGGTCATTTCAACCAAATTACAAAAAAACAACAACAACAACAAAAAGTAAATTCAGCTCATAATTATGGTTTTACTTGGCCAGGTTTTGAGATATCTGTCTTTGATATTTCTCCACCACAATACACTAGAGGGGAATGGGATTTCATTTGTTGTGCTCAAGTTTTTATAGAGGGAATGTTTGTTTTTATCACTCCGTAAATTAGAAAATACTGTCAACAGCTATAAAAAAAAAAAACATTTTGCCATGTTTTAGGGATAAAATGTTCTATAAGTCAGGCTATGAATGATATATAAACAAACCCCTCTGTAAAAACCATCAGACTATAGATAGGAATGAAACTGGGAAGTTTGGTGAATACAACTGCTACTGAAGCGGAGATTACTCACATTAAGACAATTCTTTTTATATTACAAGTTTTCTGAAATGTTATGTTTAAATGCAAATGAGACATTATCTAATGCTAACTTTCGGTGAATTTAGGAGAAATCTACAGACGGAAATAGACAAGGTAGTGAAATAAACACCTAAATGTGTATTTTGGATGTTTTCTTTCCACTAGTCTGAAATGTGGAAGCAAAATAGCCCAAAATCTCAAAATTGACCAGCGCATGAAAAGCAATGCTTTGCCTGTAGTGCCTCCACAGAGGAGGTCGAAAACCTTCCTCTGAAGTTATAATAATAATACTAATAATACTAATAATAATAATAATAATAATTGTGTTAGCCTAGCAGTTATAAGTACATACCATGGGACTGTGCGGTGCTGGCTTCACATCTTTGCTGCATGTCGTCCTCCTCTGACTCTCCTCCTGATTCCTGCTGCTCTCCATTGTCAGCTATATTGAATAAATAGTGAATAAAAGCCAAAATGTCATTATATATAAGTATACATATATATATATATATATATGTATATATATATATACATATATATACACATATATATATACATATATATATACATACACATATATATATACATATATATATATATATATGTATATATATATATATACCTATCTCCCGATTCGATACTATCACGATGTATTGCAATTTTTAAGTAATGCGATTCTGTTTCCGTTTGAATGCATTTAACATAAATGTCAGTATATGGGTGCTCCACAGTTGAAATGTCGGCCAATTTGACCACGGAGATGTGAGTGGCGGCTGGCTTGACTGTCCATGACAGACAGAGTTAGCATTCAGCTTTAGCCGTGATGTCTAGCTTTGCTTTTCAATTTGTGAAACCCAAAGTGTTTCCATACTTTACTGTATTCGTAGTGTTTACCACTTTGGAATTAAAAATTGAGGGTGCAGGTCATATCCACGCCGTTTTCTACTTTCTCGTTTTGGCTCGCTGCTGTTGGCTTCGGTTTGTTTTGGTGATATATATGTATATATATATATATATATATATATTACTGGGAAAAAAAAGTTCGGAAACTTGTGTTTGGTCGATTATTTCCATTGTCTGTGTTGTCGACACCAGTGCAAACGGTCCTGACGGTGAAGGGCAGTCATTGCAGGCTTCCTGGTAGCCTTATGAGAATACACTGTTTACCATTGGCAGAGCATTTTAGCAAATTTTTCTTGGGCGCTACCCACATAATCAGCTGTGCTGCTCATCCCACAGATGCATGATCCTTACAAGTTGGACATCATTGCGAAGGTAAATAAACAGGCTTTCCAACCATGTAAAATACAATGCAAATTAGCATTGTAACAACAGAGAAATAATCGACCAAACACAAATTTCCTAACTTCCTTTTTCCAGTTTATATATATATTGTGATGTCATGAGAGGGTGTGTCACAGAGGGGAGATACATTCCCTCCCGGTGGCTGCAGCAAGGACTACAACCCAACATGGCGTCCACTCAAAGACTACAGAACCCATAGTCAGCGGGGCAGTCAGGACAAAGATTGCTGCCCAGCTGAATTGAGTGAGCTGATTGCCCCAGTGAGGGAGCTGTGGGGGAGGGGAACAGAGCAGGTGAAGTAGAGGGAAAAGTTTGAGGTGCAGCAAAAGAGAAGCCGGTCTTTTGGTTGTGTTGCAGAGAAGACCTGGAATGAGAGTTTTGTTGGAATACGTTTTGTTTCGTTTACCGAATAATGACTGTAATAATTAAGTTGACCTGTTATGAGAAGACTGAATACACAGAATCTAAGTTGGAAAGCAAAGCCTGTCTGTCTTCATTTCCTGCACCCACACCTTTAAAGCTCCAAGAGAAAAGCTCCCGACATCACAATATATAAAATGAGATTGATATTAAAAGATGTATAAAGATACATACCAGTTTGAGAGATTGAGGCAAATTCTTTGTCACATAATTCCTCCAGTTGCTTCCCGATCTGATCGACGGCTCTCTTTGTGAACTCAAAGGGGAGAGGTGGATCCTCTGAAACCTCACCGAGAGGATGGAGATGATCGTCTTCACAGAGGCGCCACAGAGGCGGCCATTTCTGTGAAGAGAGAGGATCGGAGCATCATCTACTACACAGATTCAGGTAATGTTTCCAGAGATGTGATCACAGTACCTGCAAGAAATGGACGTCGTTGTCAGTCTGCGCCAAACGATCCAGCTCAGCGTCTCTCTTCCTCATTTCCTCCATCTTCACCTGCAGGGTCTGTAGGGAGATCTGAACCTGAGCTGCTGCCTCCTCCTCCTGACCTCTGATCAGCTCCCTCACCGACATGTAATGTCTCTGGAGGGAGTCGACGATGCCGGCCAGGATGCTTTCACAGTAGTCCTGAGTTTCCCTCGCATCCTCCTGTTTTAAACACCAGTGTGTGGGATCAGAGCAGTCCTGTATCTATCCATACAGAGTACGTACAGTGTGACGTCACATGTTCTCCTCACCTGAATCTGCTCCAGAGTCTTCCCCATGTTCTCACATTTCTTTTCTTGTTTCTGGAGAATCTGCTTGGATTTTGTTTGCATGTTCTTCAGCTCCTCCTTCAGTGTGTGTTGGATAGAAATACACATTATTTGTTTAGTTTTATGAAACTGGTGTTGGTATGATAAGGCTTGTCAATATGGCATCCTTTTTGTGCCTGCTGACCGACGACTGACCTGGTCGTCGTTTGGTGGCCTTATCTCTATGCGAAATCTGATCCTTTCACATTTGTTTGTCTGCAAACTGGCCGTCAAGGTGCATTCAGAGGTAACTGATTACCGCCATCTGCCCGAGTGTATTAGAAAGGTGGTTGGAAGTTTGGAGTAAAGCGACACTACATCTCATATAAATTCACTTTTTTTCAAGCAACTTCTTTAGAAAATGTATAACTGCAACTGATGTAGTTCTATAGGCCTTGATTATAGCCAAGGCCTTTTGAAGGAGGCTGGGTCACGCGTCATCAACGCGTCATATCTTCGGGGGTATAACACATGCACAGTAAAATCTTGTCTGCCCCCACGCCGAAATTGAGCCAATCACAACGCACGACCGCAGCTTCAGTTACACTGCACATGCATTATACCCCAAGACCGAAGACCGCCCGTGACCCAGCCTCCTTTCCATGGGCCTTGATTATAGCTTTACTTTTCAGAGTTGCCCAATGGTTAAAGTCTGTGTAAAGCAAAAATAAATATGCATTCTGGGTTTGTCACACCACAGAAAAGTGTGTTACTAACCATCCAGCCAAATTTGAATGATTAAAAATATCGCCAAGTATATAAAATTAGCTTTCAAAATCATGGAAAAATCAGCAGTATTCTCTGCTCTGAGACGCTGGGGGCGTGTCGCTGAAGGCGCTGAAACCTGAAACCTCTCTTAATACATCCGTGGCCCACAAGCGGGGAAGGTGCAGGACAGGATTCCTCAGTAGCGGCGAGCGAAGAGGGAATAGCCCAGCGTCGAATCGCCGTCTGACGGGCGGATTGGGGAAATGGGGCCCGAGTCCTTCTGATCGAGGCTCAGCCCGTGGACGGTGTTAGGCCGATAACGGGATTCAACTCGGCGGGTTAGGGACGGCCGCTAGGTGTGGGAGGATCCCCTCACGGATATCCTCTGGTACTCCATACTGACTATTCATTTTTAGTTTAGTTAGTTTACAGAAAAATAATAAATTTACATAGGACATGGGATGGATTACAATCATGAAAATACAATACAAAACAAAATCAGTGATGAAAATGCCTATACCGGGGTTTGAACCCCGATCAAGTCAATATGAAACTCAAGCTCTACCGACTGAGTTTACCGACACAACCTTTGACAACATTCTGCGTTTGTATTTTCCCTTTCAAAAACCATGTTTGTGAAGATGGGTGGAGTTATGTTAAGGATGGCTCCAGTGCGTCATCGAGTCATGATTTCAGCCCCGCCTAAAAAATCCTGAACACAAACCTGGCAAAAAAAACAGTTTAACATCTAACTCCACAATCCAGTACTACAACGTTCACAGTCTTTGCAACATGTTTTCAGTCATTATTTTCCAACATTTATAATGTATGGAAGTTTTTATTGGACTTTATTAGTTTTAACCCACAGAAGACATTTCACAAATGTGTACCATGATCTGCAAATATTTCACTATCCACAAACATGTATTTTTGTATTTGTGTTGTGTAAAGTCACATCCACATAAATACGGGGCGATTTGCAAATACCCATAACTTATTCTGTAAATACGTATTTTAAGGTTTACATGTAAAGTGATATCTACATATTTCGCATTTGAAGATCGCTTCCTGTGCATTTGTGGGCCATGTGACATTGTGGATGTGACTTTACACAACACAAATACAAAAATACATGTTTGTGGATAGTGAAATATTTGCAGATCATGGTACACATTTGTGGAATGTCTTCTGTGGGTTACAACTAATAAAGTCCAATAAAAACTTCCATAATAATGTGTTTAGAAACAAAACTCTAAATTTCCTTTACACGGCCTTTAAAGTGGATGTTTGTGCCAACTTTGATGAAAGTACCTCCAAGCCTTCCTGTCTGAGATATATATTCTTGATGTTTTTGTGTTAGTTGCAAAAATCAGTGTGCAATATTAGCTGCAGAATATGTTGACTGTTGCCGTAGAATAAGAGGTGATACAAGCTCTGAACATGTTTCTGATTGATTACATCTGTAAAAGATTGTATATTTAAAATGTATTTGGTATATTGCGATTGTGATCATTTTGTGATTATTTTTTGTGAAATGTAATTATTCATTAATATGTAATTTAACTTTGGCAATAATGTAACCTGAACATTCATGCCAATAAAGCTTACTTGAATTTGAATATTTGAATATACCCCATACCCCAAGACCCAGCCTCCTTTCCATAGGCCTTGATTATAGCTTCACTTTTCAGAGTTGCCCACTGGTTAAAGTGGATGTTTGTGCCAACTTTGATGAAAGTACCTCCAAGAGTTCCTGTCTGAGACGGATATTTGCACTATTCTTCATGTTTTTGTGTGTGTTTTGCACTATTCTTAATGTTTTTGTGTGTGTTTTGCTCCATTCTTGATGTTTTAGTGTGTGTTTTGCTCTATTCTTGATGTTTTTGTGTGTGTTTTGCACTATTCTTGATGTTTTTGTGTGTGTTTTGCACTATTCTTGATGTGTTAGTGTTAGTTGTACCTGTTTCCTCCTCCGCTCCTCCCTCACAGACCCGACGGTGTGTCCCGTGTGCTCGGTTGAATCACAGCCCGCACAGATGATCTGCTGGTCGGTGCAACAGTAGATGTCCAGCGGCCTGCCGTGTCTCTCACACAGACTGCGTCCTCCTGATGACGGTCCTCCTGGTCCTGGTCTACAGCTCCATGGTGCCGGTCTCTTCAGGGCCTGCATGGACGCTGCTGGGTGTTTCCTCTTCTCTCTGCCAGCAGCAGCAGCATCACCCTCCTCTTCCTCCTCCGCATCCCTCACCAACTCAGCCAGAGTTGTGTTGTTGATCGGCTGAGGTCTGGAGGGAAACTTGTGTCCACATTGAGGACAGCTGCAGGTCCGGTTCCTCCTCTGGTCCCGGTCCAGGCGGTCCTGGATGCACCGCAGGCAGAAGTTGTGTCCGCAGGGAAGAGTCGCAGGATCTCTGAGGAGCTGTTCACAGATCCGACAGACGAGGAGGTTCAGTCTCATACGAGGCTCCGCCATGTCTGAGAGCAGGAAGGAGGAAGGAGGAAGGAGGGCTGAAGAAGTTCAGTTTCACTTCTGCTTGTTTCTGTGGTTCTCTGATCTCTGGGTGTTTCCTGAGAGAAGGAGAGAGAGGGGCGTGACTAAAACTACAACTCAGATGGTGGGCACACACAAAGGGCTACACTGTGGTGATGTGGTAAAGCTTTAGGAATATCATGTGAGATTATAATTATATATACACACGTGGACAAAATTGTTGGTACCCTTCCGTTAAAGAAAGAAAAACCCACAATGGTCACTGAAATAACTTGAAACTGACAAAAGTAATGATAAATAAAAATTTACTGAAAATTAACTAATGAAAATCAGACATTGCTTTTGAATTGTGATTCAACAGAATCATTTTAAAAAACAAACTAATTAAACTGGCCTGGACAAAAATGATGGTACCCTTAACTTAATATTTTGTTGCACAACCTTTTGAGGCAATCACTGCAATCAAGCGATTTCTGTAACTCTCAATGAGACTTCTGCACCTGTCAACAGGTATTTTGGCCCACTCCTCGTGAGCAAACTGCTCCAGCTGTCTCAGGTTTGAACGGTGCCTTCTCCAGACTGCATGTTTCAGCTCCTTCCACAG
>CAKALU010064577.1:0-38587 GCA_916700995.1 Hozukius guyotensis
ACATCCTGATTTTATGTTGTTACTGTATCCAGCACATGAACAACAAATTATTTTTAAACTTCGTTTTTTGTACAGATTAAACAAACAAGGTATAACATATCAAAGCTGCAGTGGGT
Organism: Hozukius guyotensis; assembly: GCA_916700995.1. Taxonomy (NCBI): domain Eukaryota; kingdom Metazoa; phylum Chordata; class Actinopteri; order Perciformes; family Sebastidae; genus Hozukius; species Hozukius guyotensis. The sequence continues at coordinate 117 of CAKALU010064577.1, forward strand.
AGAAATGCAGCAAATATGATTAAAAAAGGTTATTTTTTAAAACAGTCACTATATCCTGAAAAAATCAGGTGCCTCTGTGTCCTCTGGTGCTCCTAATGGCAGCTGCAAGATTTCACAGGCCGGAGGAAAACAACCAATCAGAGCCGAGCTGGAGCCTGCCCTCCAGCTGCCATCTATGAGCAGCTGTCAAACACTCGCGAAGTCCGATCAAACAGTCAAACTAGGCAGCGCTGATCAAATATGAATCAATATTCTGTCACTGTAATGCCTATTTCTCTCCTCAAATGTTTTCAGAAACATCTTGTAGTGTACTGTTTAGCTGTAAAATGTGAAAGTTTGTGACCCGGCAGCCATGTTGAGATCAATTGAGGAAATACCAAGCACCGCCCACCAGTCGGAGCACAGCCAATAAAAACGTTCTCTCTGAAATGACCTGTGATTGACCAAAGTCTCCCTTCACGGGCTAGATTTTTTAAAGCCTGAAAACAGAGCCATGAGGAGGTGCAGAAATCTAGTTAGCTCTCAGAACACCTGAATTACAATATGCTGAAAGGTTATTATGGAATTTTTGCCCAGTGATGCCAAAAATATACTGCCATACTTTTACATATAAATGAACATCCTGTACATCCATCCCTTGCCAAAACAAGTTCACACAATGCTGATTAAGCCTATCGCTGCTAAGCTCTCTGTATGTTGCAGTATAGCGGAGTTGTGGTGTCTGGCGTCTATGGCGACTACTCCTGCGTAGGCGCACGTATGCCTCGCCGCATCTCCCCCTCGCCTAGGACAAGTGCGCTCTCTTTAAGTCTTCCTGTGTTTTTTTTTTACTTTAATCCTTTCTCTGAACGCCAGAGCTTCCACAGAGCATCCACATCCAGATAGTTGTTGCTCCGTCGCTATGGTCTCTTCCATATGGTACTTACTCTCAATGCCAGAGTGGGGAGACAAAAGTTCCAGTCCAGTCTTTTCACTAGATAAGCTAACCAGCTGCTGACTGTAGCTTCATATTTTACCATACAGAGATGACAGTGGTGTCATTCTTCTTTTACAACTCTTAGCAAGAAAGCAAATCAGTGTATTTCCCCAATATATCATTCATTGTGCACTGGCATCTGCACAATGAAACATGGTTTATAACATCATAAAACATGTTTGCCTAGGGATGCATTGCTGCCAACCAACCATTGGAGCTATTATCATCCACCATGATTATCTCCTTCAGCAGGTTTTTAGGGGTGCGGTCGATGATGCTGCGCAGAGCTCTTTTGAGGATGGACAGGGCCTCATTTAGGTAGATCAACACCACTCCCACGGTTGGCAGGTCCTTTGGGTAAATCTTTTTAAGACACCTATTCAGAAACAGAAGTCTTTCCATCAGTAAGCTGTGTAAATACTGGCAAAATCTGACAAACTGTATGAACAGAAAGGTGAAGGATAATCACCAAACAGTGAACTGGGTGCAACATTTGTGTATGAAGTAGAGTGACAGGTTTGGCATCGCAGAACATGACACATTGTACCTTTTATCCCTGGTATCTGGAAGAACTCGATCTAGAGGAAGGCGATCGCTGAGAAAAACGTTGTATCCGTACTTCTCAAACAAACCCTGTGCCTCTCTTTGGTCATCCTTAGACAGATTCTCCCCCCACTTCTTGAACAGGTAAGAGTTGGGAAACAGTTTATTGGACTTTTTCTCTTTGGGGACCTCCTTTTGGTCCTGGATCTTTGCTGCAGGTTTCTCCTTCTCTGGCTCTGGCTGCTTTTTGACTGGTGGCTGTTCCACCTCTGGAGCTTTTCTCTGTCTGCCCCTTTCCTCTTCGAGCATTTTCTGCAGGGTGTCCTGCTTTTTTTCAAAAGATTTGACGACATTGTCTGGAAAAAAGGATGACAGGGAGAGAGTAAAATGAGCTAGAGGCATGATCACTTTTTGCAGAAAATAGTAGACTAGATGTTTTCTAAATCCAAATGAAGCATTTCCCTTAAGATGAATGTTCTGATGAAATAACATTTTATTGATACCCAGAGGGAAACAAGGCAAGCACACGAGAGAGACTAGATAATGATATAAAAAAGGTTAGAAACATCAGTAAAATTACATAAAACACAATAAACAATATAAAATAGGTTAAAGTCTGACCTCATCTATCATTAAACCTGCAGTAAGCATTATGTTTTTGGCATAATTTGGCAAAAATTCCATCAGCATATTGTAATTCAAGTGTTCTGAGAGATAACTAGACTTCTGCTCCTCCTCATGGCTCTGTTTTCAGGCTTTTAAAAAAAATTAGCCCGTGACGGGAGACTTTGGCCAATCACAGGCAATTTTAGAGAGAGTGTTCCTATTGGCTGTGCTCCGGCTGGTGGGCGGTGCTTGGTATTTCTTCAACTGATCTCAACATGGCTGCCGGGTCACAAACTTTCTCATTTTGAAGCTAAACAGAACACTACAAGATGTTTCTGAAAACATTTGAGGCAAGAAATAGGCATTACAGTAACAGAATAGTGATTCATATTTGATCAGTGGTGCCTAGTTTGACCGTTTGATTGGAGTTTGTGAGTGATTAACAGCTGAGACGGCGAGGCTACAGCTCTGGTCTGACTGTTTTTTTCTTCCGGTCTGTGAATTCTTGCAGATGCTGTTCGGAGAACCCGAGGAACCAGAGGAACATGATTTTTTTTCAGATTACCTGTCTCATGCACTACTCTCAGGATATAGCGACTATAACTTTTGATTTTAATCATATTTGCTCCATTTCTACCCACTGCAACTTTAATATCCATAGAAAACTTAAAGAAAAGTTCCATTAGAAGCCATTCATCTAATATTCAACACCACATTATGGAGCATGTCTTGCTCTCTACAGTTATTTGTGAACATATTTTTAAACCTTCTGTAAAAAAGTTGAACATAAATTAACATTAATTCATAATGAGGAACAGGAAAAGGGTAAATGTGCATGTGAAATTATATCAAAGTATTAAACTATGCAATAAATACCCTAGCCAGTGATAAGATGTGCTGTCCCAATAAATGTTCAAAAAGAAGGTTTGGGATCAGTTTACACAAAAGGGTAGGACAATGCTCATATTCAAAGGGGAATATGATATCAGCAAACCTTCTCTTCTCAAAATGGATAGATAACATCTTCAGTAAATGTATTCTGTGTTGAGCTAATATTTTTAACACAAGGTAACTGTCCCAATCACCCTTAATTCATCTTTTTGTGCAGTGAACCGACATTTAATCCACTTCAATGTCAATGAAGTTAAATCAAACTGAACCTAGAACTTTCTTTCCATCTCCCCATCTTCATTAATAGTGAAGAACTGATTAAACCCCATGTAAAAGAAATAAATCAGCGTAACTTGCATACATAGGAGAGAAAGATTAATTAATCATCATTTGCCTTAACTCACAGAGATTGCTGATGCTTGACTCCAGGTCAGAAAACCTCCTGACTGAATGCATGTCCTTTTTGTCAGCCGCAGCTTGATCATATCCACTCATCACAAACACGACCCCGCAGAGGACAAGACTAAAACCCCCCAGTACCACGACTGACCGCTTTAACCAGGCGGTTCTCATGCTGATAACACACCGACTGATGCTCCAGCAAAGAGAATAATTATGCCGTTAGATCAGAAGCGCGCACAGTAATGACCAGTGGGGGTTGGTGGAAAGTTTTCTAGGTAGGGCTAGGTAGCTGCATCGCTCTGTCACTTAGCCTCTCCTTCTTCTTCCCTCCTCCCAATAGCCTCAGCTACCCTCTCTATAAAGCATCACGCCGCCGGTTAAAATAGACAACTCCACTTCAATATGTGTCTTCGATGGACACAACAATTTTGTGACTTCCCTCTGTGTCACCCATGGGTTTCTGAAGTGCTGCCACTCGCACTTGCCTTGCCATTTGACAGTGGCTTTGGTGATATGAGGTTCAGAGCAAGGGTCACCTGAGGTAGCCCTTTAGTGCAGAACAAATGATATGAGCTCCATAAATGTATGATGGCTTAGGTGGAAAGCAGAAAATAGAATTTGCAATGCCTTGATCATGAGAGGCTGAAAAGATGCTGATGGCATCTACTGCCATTTACAACCCACAACAACAGCAGCACTGAAAACCGTAAAAGCAAACTACAAAGGAAAGGCAGTGGCAATTTTCTGCAACCACCAAATTCAGAGGAGCGGCTTGTCTCTTAAAGGAGAATAGCTGGTTTACCTTAACAGCCCACCTTAAAGCTGCAGTAGGCACAGTGGCAGCTGGTGGAAATGTTAGGTAGTGCCACATCCAATCAATTTCATCAAACATCCCGGTATGATTTGATGCAGAAAGGGAAGGTATCAAAAACACATTGCTACTTTTCAGTTAAATAATCAACAATTGTTTTATTCCAACAGGAGCAGTAAAGAATGCTTAGAAAAACACAACAGTGTAACATGTACTCAGTGGTGGAACGTAACTAAGTACATTTACTCAAGTACTGTACTTAAGTACAATTTTGAGATACTTGTACTTTACTTGAGTATTTCCATGTTCTGATACTTTCTATTTCTACTCCGCTACATCTCAGAGGGAAATATTGTACTTTTTACTCCACTACATTGATTTAATAGCTTTAGTTACTTTACAGATTCAGATTATTAATACAAAATATAATCAACGAATAAATTATGTATTATTATAGAACTACCCAGCAGTATATAAAGTCATTAAAATGAGCTCCACCTTTACCAGCTGCAACATTAAAGTGATGAACGCATTAATGCATCAATAAGTCTAATCCAATAATATACATTATTCTGCATAATGTGTACTTTTATGTTGGTACTTTAAAGCTTAAGTAGGCGAGATTGGAGCAAATATTATTTTTTTATTTATATTATTTTTATAAAACGGTCGCTATATCGTGACAGTAGTACATGAAACAGGTAACCTGAAAGAAATCATGTGCCTCTGTGTCCTCCGTTGCTCCTAATGGCATCTGAGAGATTTCACTGCAGTCAGAGCTGATCTGAGGTCTGCTGCCTAGCAACCGTCTATGAGAACCGGCTGTCAATCACTCTGAACTCCGACCAAACGGTCAAACTAGGCTGCGCTGATCGAATATGAATCAATATGATGTTACGTTAATGCCTATTTCTCTCCTCAAATGTTTTCAGAATCTTCTTGTAGTGCACGGTTTAGCTGTAAAATTAGAAAGTTTGTGACGCCGCCACCATTGTAAAATCTGGTGAAGGAACGCCAAGTTCCGGTCACATGACTGGAGCGCAGCCAATAGGAACGCTCTCTCAATGAAATGACCTGTGATTGGTCAAAGTCTGCCGTCACGCTCGCTTGGGGCGATAAAATAATCGCCCCTCTCGTATCAGATTTGACGACGCTGATTGGCTAAATTTAATGTCAATCGTTCATAGCTTGAATCAGCTATTGGCTAAGCTGCTACATAGACCCCAGAGCTGAACTTCAGACATACAGACAGGCAGAGGAGAGTCAGACAGGCAGAGGGGAGTCAGACAGGCAGAGGGGAGACAGACAGGCAGAGGGGAGTCAGACAGGCAAAGGGGAGTCAGACAGGCAGAGGAGAGTCAGGGGAGACAGACAGGCAGAGGGGAGTCAGACAGGCAGAGGAGAGTCAGGGGAGACAGACAGGCAGAGGGGAGTCAGACAGGCAGAGGAGAGTCAGGGGAGACAGACAGGCAGAGGGGAGTCAGACAGGCAGAGGGGGAGTCAGACAGGCAGAGGGGGAGTCAGACAGACAGAGGGGAGTCAGGGACGTGAAGGAAAACCATATATTTTGCACGGATGATATTGTCATATTTTACACATATTACTGGGTGCATTCCATATTTTAAACACACAAATATTGACAATTTGTATAATTTCTTATTATTATTATTAGTAGTAGTAGTAATGTTTTTTTGTGTGTGGCTGTCTGGCTCAGGGGGGATGGCGCCCTAGCGCCCTCTATTGACCGGCCGCCACTGCACACAGTGCACTTTCATAGACTAAGCTACTGGAGTTACCCTGCACTATACTCATTTTTAACAGTCTCTTCTGCACTATATTCACTTGTTTTAATAGTCTTGTATCGCAGCTGTTACCCTGCACTATATTCAGTTTTAACAGTTTTCTTCATCTCCTCGTATTTTTATATCTGGTATATTTGTTTGTACTTTGTACTTTGCACTACTAACTTTTTTACTGCCTTTTTACTAACACGTTTTGCACTATGAAACTGTGATGCTGGAAACTTGAATTTCCCTCGGGATTAATAAAGTTACTATCTATCTATCTATCTATCTATCTATCTATCTATAACATTTTTACTGTCAATATTAATTAGATGTGTTGTTTTGCAGATTATATAATTCTCCAAAAAAGTCCAAAATGCAATACAACAACCATAAAACAGATGAATTATACTGTCTTGTTCAGTCTTGCAGAAAGTACATTTGTTATAATTTTGGGAAGTAAACCGGTTAATTGTGACCTGGGAACGTTGTAATCACGTGGAACAAAAAGTGAGACACTTTGGTTTCGAGTAGGAATTGTTATTATTATAAATAATTATTAATTATTATTTTATTGTTTTTAATTATTATTATTATTTATTTTTCCTGCCACTCTACTGCTCCACACTCCAGTCCAATAGATGGCGGTAATGCACCTATAAGCTGGTTTGCCAACCGCCAATAAACACCAAAGAAGAGGGAGACACAGGAAGTGTTTCGTCGTTTCTGTGTTCAACAACATTTCAACCAGTGTTTCTGTCGTCATGGCGTCTCAACAATAGCCTTTAATCAGCCGGTACTAGTATAATAACACATCTAAGAGGTTAAACATGCCGAAGGTGGTGTCTAGGAGTGTTGTGTGCTCTGACACCAGAGACAGAGAGGAGTACGACGACGGAGAGAAGCCGCTCCACGTCTACTACTGCCTGTGCGGTCAGATGGTCCTGGTGCTGGACTGCCAGCTGGAGAAGCTGCCCATGAGGCCCCGGGACCGAGCCCGGGTCATCGACGCCGCCAAACACGCACACAAGTTCTGCAACGTGGAGACGGACGAGAACGCGTACCTGAAGAGAGCCGAGGGCATCGAGAGGCAGTACCGCAAGAAGTGCGGCAAGTGCGGCCTGCTGCTCTTCTACCAGCACCAGGCCAAGAACAACCCGGCCACGTTCATCGTGGACGGAGCCGTGGTGAAGTTCGGCCAGGGCTTCGGAAACACCAGCGTATACAGCCAGAAGCAGCCAGAGGCGCCCAAGAAAGTCCGTGTGATGATGACCAAGCGGACCAAAGACATGGGCAAGTTCAGCTCCGTCACGGTGTCCACCATCGACGAGGAGGAGGAGGAGATCGAGGCCAGGGAGGTGGCGGACTCGTACGCACAAAACGCCAAAGTGATCGAGAAACAGCTGGAGAGGAAGGGCATGAGCAAGAGGAGGCTGCAGGAGCTGGCTGAGCTGGAGGCCAAGAAGGCGAAGATGAAGGGCACTCTTATTGATAATCAGTTCAAGTAGAGGAGGCTCAATGTGAGGGACATATTGTGACACAAAGTCATCCTCTGGAGATCCTCATCCACAGTTGACCTGGGGATGAGGATCCTGTGGATACAGTCTGTCTGTACTGGCCAGTAGTTGTTTGGACACCGCCCCAGTACATATAGAGGACAATATTTGGACATATCAGTGCAGGGCTGATGGATTTGTGTAGGAGTTGCATATTAAGATGGTGATCTTCGTTGTAGACCTTTAAATGTGTTTACAGTTTGTTATTTTATACAAAAATTAAAAAGACCAAATGAACCTGTTTGGTATTTTTTTTTTTTTAATCATTTGTTCCACGTGTAATATTCACTGTGTCGTCTTGTAAGTCCTGCCAAAGTCTTCAGGTGAAGGGCATGAGCAAGAGGAGACTGCAGGAGCTGGCTGAGCTGGAGGCCAAGAAGGCTTAGATGAAGGGCACTCTGATTGATAATCAGTTCAAGTAGAAGAGGCTCAATGTGAGGGACATATTGTGACACAAAGTCATCCTCGGGAGATCCTCATCCACAGTGGACCCATCTGTCTGTACTGGACAGTAGTTTGTCAGTCAGTACTGGACAGCGCCCCAGTACATATAGAGGACAATATTTGGACATATCAGTCAGTGCAGGGCTGATGATTTGTGTAGGGGTTGCATATTAAGATGGTGATCTTCGTTGTAGACCTTTAGATGTGTTTACCGTTTTATTTTTATTTTATACAAAAATTAAAAGACCAAATGAACCTGTTTGGTATTTTTTTTTTTTTATCATTTTTTCCACGTGTAATATTCACTGTGTTGTCTGTAAGTCTTGCCAAAGTCTTCAGGTGTCGGGAATCAGGAGTTCAAGGTGTCAAATAGTGTGTAGAGGTCTTGAAAATGTGTGTTGGTAAACACGTATTAATATATGACTCTCTGAATGGTAGAATACTTGGGACAGTACTATGCTGAAGGAAATTAGATATGCAAACATACTAGAGATGAAATGATTTATCGATTGTCTGAAAAATAATCAGCAACGATTCTGAAAAATCAATTAAGTAATTTATGAAGACAAACTGACAAATATTCTAAATTGAATGTCTTATGGTTTTGGATCATTGGTAGGACAAACCAAGTTACTGCAAAACCTCGGCTTAGGCTCTTGTAATGAGAAATTGTTAGTGTTTCTGACATGTTATAGAGTAAATATGTAGTTAATAGAAAAAAATAATCGCTAGAATGAATCAATATTGAAAATAATAATTGGTTGCAGGCTTATAAACCATTAGATAGTATATTGTGCATGTTTCTGCTTTCACGGAAACAAAAATATTTGTGACCAGAGAAAATAATATAGTTTCATAATGTAGTATGTTATATTAAGTGAAATTAGAGAAATTAACAACTGGTATATTTAAGTGAAAACCTGTAAACATTGTGTATGTGTACATTCAAATTTAAATGGATATCAGCAAGAATTACACTTTTTTTTCACTTTTACCACTTCTCACCAGTGTGCAGAGCTGTGTTGAACAGCTGTTGCTATACAAAAAACAGGAGGGCCCCCCTTGACCCTGAATAGGATAAGTTATTACAGATAATGGATGGATGGATGTCACTGTTTGCAAGCAGACACTCAGGGTTCAACAGATATAAAGTCTGTCTACTCATTTACTAACTTATATTGCACTAAACTCCCAGTATGTTTCATGTTTTAGCCTGCACTCTATAAACCTGTTATTTCACATGACCGGTTGACCTCAAAGGAGCACTGCAATGTTGCTTCACATGCTGGCCCTGAAACAATTCAACAATTTTGGGTAGTTGTGATATGTTGGATACATGAAGTAATGCATCTACAGGATAACTTCATTTTTACAACAAAACCATTATGACGGTTATAAATTCACAACATGTGAGATTCCTGTGCAACAACAAATTGTGAATATCTCAACCTTGCAGAGGACGGGTGTTTTTCCTGCCTTCAGCCCAATGCATATCGTGCAGGCATAGAGAATGGAGGAATTATGTTGCTCCTATGGGCATTGAGTAAATAATAGTCATGTGCTTTTAGTCAAGCTGTCATCATTAAAGTCACAATCCAGAAAAAAGTAGCATTGTTAGATAGATAGATAGATAGATAGATAGATAGACATTAACTTTATTGATCCCGAGGGAAATTCAAGTGTTATTTCCTAACAAAAGAAATGTATCATATTAGGCTTTCAATGTACAAAAAACAGGTCCAAAACCTGACATTTAAAACCTCTTTTTCCCATTCACAACCTATTAGGCTACATGTTTTGGAGTCTTGAAATGAAACAACAAAAATGAGAGTTGTCATGGGCCCGTTTCTGTTGGCCGACATGATTTTTAGGTTTGTATTGTTTCTGTTTTGTATAGTCACAGTTTGTTGTTGGACTGTTTGTCAAAGTCCTCCTGCCCAACTGACAGAGCAGCGCGGTTTGTCACATCTTGAAGAAGGCGAGCAAGTGTGACATCTGGCACGGTTATTTATTTATTATTTATTTATTTACTTACTTACTTACTTACTGATTTATTTGAATATTGTACAAACTAGCCCAGGGGTCAGCAACCTGCGGCTCCGGAGCCACATGTGGCTCTTCAGCCCCTCAGTGGCTCCCTGTGGATTTTTAAAAATGGAAATGAAACTGTTTTTTGTTTACATTTTCATTTTTATTTATCATTGTTGTAGGTCTACGGTACAACGGGGTGTTAGGGTCACATTGAGGAAAAAAAATAAATCTGAGATTTAGAGAATAAAGTCATAATATTATAAAGTAGTAATTTTACGTGTTATTTTCTTTTTTCTCGTAAAGCTATGACTTTATTCTCGTAATATTACGACTTTTTTCCTCGTAAAGTTGTGACTTTATTCTCGTAATATTACGACTTTTTTCTCGCAATATTATGACTTTATTCTGTAAATCTCAGATGTTTTTTTCCCTCAATGTGGCCATAATACTCCGTAGTACATTGTCTCTTTGGCCCTCACTGCATTAGACTTATATACTATATACTTAACTATAAACTGTGTTACCTTCATCACAATGCTCAAATGTTTTGCGGCTCCAGACAGATTTTTTTTGTGTTGTTTTTGCCTAAAATGGCTCTTTCGATAGTAAAGGTTGCTGACCCCTGAACTAGCCAGTCTGATCCACACTCCACACCAGCTGGTGGCGGTAATGCACCAATAAACCTCAAAAGAAGAATAAGAACATCCGGTACGTTTATCCGGGTTATCGTCCAATCAACATCGACTACAGAAGTCATCGTCCAATCAGCATCGACTCCAGAAGTCATTGTCCAATCAGCATCGACTCCAGAAGTGCCGGGGCAAATCCATATACTCTCATGCATGCTGATGCTGTATAACGTTTACTACTGCTGAGCAACATTGAACAAGAGGTAATAACTGTAAACACATTCACCCGAGGAACACAGACGGGACCATACTAACGTCAGTCCCACACAGCAGGTATGAAGTCTGTCTTCCTGCAGTCTGTCTGGTGAACAATCACATATTAACACTTTAATGCGAGATACCGTTAGCTGTTAGCCTGCTAGCTAGCTAACTCTGCTAGCTTCATTCATTTAGACATAAAGCTAACTAGTGTAGCATACTAACAAAGCTAGGCTGGACATGAACATAGTCTAAACACGTATCTAATTTAACCCGTCTCAACAATTGAAGTTGGTTCAGACTTTATGTTTTAAGTAAGGCGATTTTGTAAACTAGCTAGCCGATGTGTTAGCATTGTGCTAACGCTAAACTAACCATGACAACCACGGTGTTCCATGCGCGCGCTACAGGTGTCATCCTGTTGATGTCAGCTGTCAGAAGATGTCCTGGTACCTGTATGTGTCTAGGATAAATGTTAGTTAGTTTGTTTGGCATGTACTATATACTTGTTGCTTTTAATGTGAAGGTTTATGGCAGGGGTCAAGTCATAGACTGTATAGACTTAAAGCAGCAGTAGGCGACTTTGGAGCAAATATGATTAAAACAAGTCATTTTTTATAAAACGGTCACTATATCCTGACAGTTGTGCATGAGACAGGTAAAAAAAATCAAGTGCCTCTGTGTCCTCTGGTGCTTCTAATGGCATCTGCAAGATTTCACAGACCGGAGGAAAACAAGCAGTCAGAGCCGAGCTGGAGCCTTGCCATCTCTGAGCAGCTGTCAATCACTCGCAAACTCCAATCAAATGGTCAAACTACGCAGCGCTGATCAAATACAAATGAATATTCTGTACAGTAACAGAATATTAATTCATATTTGATCAGCGCAGCATTATTTGACAGTTTGATCAGAGTTCACGAGTGATTGACAGCTGCCTCCGTTGAATGAACAGCCAATAGGAACGCTCTCTCTCTGAAATGACCTGTGATTGTCCAAAGTCTCTCGTCACAGGCTAGATTTTTTAAAGCCTGAAAACAGCCAAGAGGAGGTGCAGAAGTCTAATTTTCTCTCAGAACACTTGATTTACAATATGCTGAAAGATTATTATGGAATTTTTGCAAAAATGGTGCCAAAAACATTCTGCCTACTGCTGCTTTAACCATATGCCGTACAAACTGTGAATTAGCTATATGCATCTTTATATAACGTTACAGTCTATGTCAAGCGGTTAAATGAAACACAGTAGAGACTCTGTGAGGGGTGGAGGTCAGCTACTGTATATAGAGCAGCAACAACTAACATGGATTAATCAATGTTTCCTGTGATAAAGTAATCCTAAGTGAATCAGTTTTGTTTCTGATTTGTCCATGTACATTTTCTATTTCTGTAGTCTCAATTTATACAGTGTCCTCATTTACACAGTGACTGGTTTTTGTTGTTGTTTGCTCTGTACTCCTGCGTGCAGCTACGACCATGGTTAAAGTAACGTTCTTACATTTTAGTTAAATATGAAGTTGTTTACTATTAGTAAATCCTTCAGTGACTCCTTGAAGTCTACAACCCACAAACATCAGCACAGGCTTTGTATACTCCCTGGAGATGCTCTGCCAGGCCTGTACAGCAGCCAGCTTTATTTATGCCTTGTTTCTTCTGTTGAATTGAGGTCAGGTGAACTGGTCACTAACAATGCACTTACCACTTTTCTGAATGTTAGGGGTCCTCGTGTTGTTGCATCTATATAAGCAGACAAAATTTGTCTGTTTAATTCTGTATTCATCCAAATCATTCAACTTTGTTGTTGTATCCATAAACATTGTTCACCCAGTATGGGTGTGAATGCTCAAATCGAAGCTTGAAGTTGTTATTTTAACCTCATAGTCATTGTTTCATGTCAAATCAAACTGGCTGGAGCACAGAATTTAAACAAGAAAGAAAAGCTGTGTCGCTGTCTTACTAGTTACAGGCCTCACACATTGTACTGTAGCTTTATTCAGATGCAATCCAAATATACTGTCTTTGTATTTACTCACACACTCTTCTTCTCTTTCTCTAGAGGTATGGATGCAGAGGGTTTCGGGGAGCTGCTGCAGCAGGCAGAGCAGCTAGCTGCCGAGACAGAAGCAGTGTCAGAGCTGCCGCATGTTGAGAGGAACCTCCAGGAGATCCAGCAGGCGGGGGAGAGGCTTCGATCCCGCACCCTGACTCGCACCTCGCAAGATGCTGCCGACGTCAAAGCGTAAGCAATATGTCCCATGCACACAGGGATGCACACAGGGTCATGCCGCGTAGTCAGAAAATCTCTGTTGTTCCGGTATGTTCCTGTATAGTGTTCACAAAACCATAACAGATCGTAAAAGTGCAGCAGTACTTAAAATAATTTTCACTGATCCCCTTTGACACATCTGCACAATACAGGTTTCTTGTTCTAAGAAATACAGTATGTAAGATGAAGTTTCATTGAGTCATGTTTAACAGATTCCATCTTTTATTAATACCATTTATTTTATAATTTGTTTATCTTCCTTATGAATGCCTCAACACGAACAAACCCTGTGTATTTTGTTTGGAGCTGACATGATCTCTAGCCAATGGGTAATACTGTAGTACCAGCAAAGCCTCTTGTGCCCTCTAGTTGTCGAGCAAAACTACAGTTCATTGTCAGTCTTGCTCTCAGTTTAGTCCTTCCATTTCAGTCATTAATTCTCAGCCCCTCTCTGTCTTACTCTCAGGTCAATCCTCCTTGGTTCCAGAGGTTTAGACATCTTCCACATTTCTCAGAGGTTGGAAAGTCTAAGTGCAGCCACCACTTTTGAGCCCCTGGAGCCAGTCAAAGACACTGACATACAGGTATGAATGACCTAATAGGCCACGAGTCCAGCTTTGCAGTCTTATGACACTTACATAGATTGTTTCACTAGAGAAAGAATTTATATTGTTTCAGATATCATAACAATAGAGAATGAAGGGTTTTCCTCTAAGAAACCATCTTTGGCTGAGTATACAGTTCAAATATTGGCTTGCAGAGAGATTGCATTAACCAGATAACCAGGAAATAAAATGTGTTTTTGGGCCAAGGTATGGAAGTAATGTTAATTAGCTACAGATGATAAAATCTGTCTGCAAAGTGTGTTCAGGTCTGAAAAATGTCTGTAAGGTTGAAATTTGTCACTAGGTGCTGGCAGGGGTGGAGGTTCAAGGGGTAACAGATGTACATACACACAGGCACCTCAGTGAGATTATTGTTCCCATGGAGAGATAGGCTTGCAGTGTGACCAACGGGCTTTGTTTTTGTGAACGGTAGAGACAGGTTACTGCATGGAAGATGTACTGATGAGCCTTCCATTGCTTTTTTTTTTTTTTTCTTACACCTGCCTTGAAGTTACTATGTGGAGACAGTAACAGGAGTAAGTCTCACACAGAATTCAAGGGTCACACTGAACTGTACCTGTAGAGTTGCACCGAATATAACAAAGCTTTTTGTCCACTTTTGTTACCTGTAGTACAAATGTAATACATGGCTCGGAAGGCTCCACTGTGAATGTGTCGAGCCAGTGTGCACATTGTTGTACAGAGAAATACACCTGAACTGTGTCGGAACAAACTCTCGTCACATTTGTAGTTAGTTTGTACTTTGTCATGATGAGTCAGGCGTAAGAAGGGAATGGAGTTGGATATCTGAAACTAAAAAAAGGTTTACAATGTTTGGCTGGTGGGTATCTTTAACTGTGAAGCAGGAGTGGAAGTGTTAGCATTAAAGGTCAGGTCGGTAATGCTGAGAAACTAGCAATAGTACACTAGATTTTAAAAATGATCCAACCGAAAAACCCAGCCCAGTGTAGCCAACTCTTTTCCAATGAAAGTAGCTGGCAGCACTAGCTCCGAATGTCCCTAAATCTAGAGAGAAAGTCGGCAACATTGACAGCCTGTCTGTTCAGGCCTCCCTCCAAAGCCACTCCCCCAAAATTATTATAAAGAACGTAGACAACAAACATGGCTATTATAGTACTCACAGCTGTCAAGCCAGTGCACGGACAGAGTACACGTAGGTAGACAGGCAGAGAGGCCGTTTAATCATTACATTCGGGCCGAATGAAATGATTGGACTGGTTTATTACAGTCCTGCGACAGCCATAGATACAAGATTTTTTTTAATTTATTTTTGTCAAAGCATTTGATTTATTGATTTCTGTCGGGATGTAATGAGAATTTCAACAAATATAAAAACAAATTAGGGCTGTCAAAGTTAACACGATAATAACGCGTTAATGCAAATTCGTTTTAACACCACTAATTTCTTTAATGCATTTACGCGATCGTTCTTTCGGAGGTTGTAGCGGGCTCCATTTTAGAACTAGAGTGAAGATACAGGTATCATATGAAACTATAAAACATAAGGAAGAAATTGGTACCAACCATGTCATACTAGCTTGCCGAGAAGGAGGTTAAATAATGCTCCAAACTTACGCAAAATTTTGGCAAGGAAAAACTGTCATGGTCATTTTCAAATGTGTCCCTTGACCTGAAAATGGGTTCTATGGGTAACCACAAGTCTTCCCTTTACAGACATGCCCACTTTATGATAATCACATGCAGTTTTTGGCAAGTCATAGTCAAGTCAGCACACTGACAGCTGTTTTTGCCTGTTACCCTTGAGTTTGCCATGTTATGATTTGAGCATATTTTTTATGCTAAACACAGTACCTGTTAGGGTTTCTTGACAATATCTGTTATTGTTTAGTGTTAATTGATTTCCAATAATAAATATATACATACGTTTGCATAAAGCAAGCATATTTTCCCACTCCCATGTTGATAAGAGTATTAAATACTTGACAAATCTCCCTTTAAGGTACATTTTGAACAGATACAAAATGTGTGATAAATTTGCGATTAATCGTAATTAACTATGGACATTCATGCGATTAATCGCGATTAAATATTTTAATCGATTGACAGCCCAACCAAAAATGTATTTGAACAGCACTACCACCCTTGGCTTTAACAGAAGCTTAACTGCCCTGACTCCATTACAGTTCCAAGTAGAGTGGATGAGAAAACGCTAAGTGTGATGAATTGCCTCAAGTGATGTGTCTTGAGCGTCGGTTTTCGCTAAAGACTACAAGCTTGAAAAGGAAACAAATCTGTTGGTGTGGAGTTAGAAATAAGTGAGCTTAACAGTCCTCTGCCCGCTCCTCATCTCTGCTTGAGGCTGGTGGCTTGAGGGTTCATTAGTCGCTACTAGCATAACACACCCAACACTTCAACTAAACTGTTAGCGGTCGAGTTGCATTGTGGGTAACGTAGGTTTTAACAAGGACAATATCTCTGGTTCTGCTGCATTGATTTTGATGCTTAAAAACTGTCAATCGTGAGTCTGACAAGGTTATAGAAGTGCAATTCTAAATCAATGGGTTACTGAAATGGTTTAAGCATTTATTAGTTAGTGGTGTTCATTTTATTAACCGTGCATAATGCATAATCCTTTACAATGTGCCACTTGTAACGATTCAACAAGGATCTGTACCTTGTCTTCTGCTTTTTCTTCCACTTGATACTGCTTTCCATTCAACCTCTCTTCTCTTCAGCTTGCCCTCTCTTTTCCTCTGGTTTAGAGAAGATGCTGTAATTCACCGAGCTCCATCTTCATCCCTCTTTTTTTTAACCCTGTTTAATGCCGTGTCTATAACTGTTCATTCATCTCTCTACATCCCTTCTATTTTCTCTAACCTGTTCAGCCATAGATGTGACACCAGTTTGTCTCACTCTTTCTTTTTCTCGCTCTATATTTCTGTTTTTTCTCCCTCTATCGCTGTCCATCTTTCATTCTTTTACATTTACTCATCTTTCATTTCTTCTTGGTCAGCCGGATGTATGCTAGCCTGGGTGGGTTTGACTGACTGACCGACTGACTGACTGGAAGAGCACTTAGCTTCTGGCAACGTGGGGACACACACACACACACACACATACACAAACACATACTTCCTCTCTGCTCTTGCTCTTATACCCTTATTGGTTTGTAAGAAGACCGGACATTACAAAGTTTCATTTCAGAAGAAATGTGCAATATCTAATTCAGTTGAATAATTACAGACCGTGTGGAGAGGTCTGGATAAAATGCAAGTCATTTGAGATACTAGCATTGTATTGAGGCCTGTATATTCAGTAATATTTTATGTGAATGATTATTAAAACAAATAGCATTGCTTTCTGAAAAAGAAGAACTGATTGCACTAATTGCTGAGTGGCTCATTCAGCCAAGAACACAGTAACAACTACCAAGATATAGTTCTGATAATAACAGGGTCATAGACTAAATGCAAAATGGGGCTTTAACAAAGCCTCCAACATCTCCATTTCATCTGCCTTTCAGTGGTACAATGAGCCTTTTGTCCTGACAATATTTTCAACCTTGGCTGAAGTCAGAATATTGTGATGCTGTGCTTTGTACTGGACCGAATTCTACTGAAAGGTATTTCTAATATTTGATGTTCCTCATGTACATACATGGATGAACAAAAATATAAAAAATGACTTGCAACACCACAAACTACGTCCTCAAATATGACAATGGACATCTCTCCAGCACAGTGTCAACAAAATACAAAATTATTATTTTCACAGAGGTAGTATTTGTAGTATATTGCATTACAAAGTATAAGGGGTTTCTGCTTCACTCAATGTATCTTACTAACTGGCCAAAAAAGGTGAGTAGTCATCTAATAAGCTGGCTGCTGATACTTTGGGAATTCTCTTTTAATTAACATCATGAGATGATATACAAATAGTTGACTCTAATAGCAAATTTTGACTAATTGTGACTCTGATCTCACTGGGTGGGTTTGGCTCAATGACAAGGAGCCCGAACAAAAAAAATGATCAGACTCGGGAGGGCTGTTGAGCAAGAAATAACAAAACAACAGGGAAAGCTTGTGGTGAATTTTGTTGTTCTGATCAACACAGAGCCACACTGCAGCTCACTTCTCTCCCTCAAACAAATCTCCATTTAACATCCTTCTGGGAGAGTTGCAGTCAGTTTACGTCACCAAGTACACCAAGGGGAAAAGAGGTTAATTGGAGCTGAGATATTACAAGACAGCAACACAATACAAAGATATTACAAGACGGCAACAAAATACAAAATTGACATACTACTTTTAGGACAAAAGGCAACAGCATCACTTTCAGTAAAAACAAACAGTAATACAGTATTCTTAACACACCGACTCTTACAACCGACTCTTATACATTACAAGATTCATTATACCATAAAGGCATTGGTCTAGTAGTAAATGTTAGATATCAAAGGAAATTCTCATACTGTAACTTGCTGATAAATGCTAGTTGAAAGTAGGTAACTATGGAGTCAGATCAGTCTCAAAATGAATGAATGCACAAAGAAGGATTCACAATATTCTGTGATTTATATATAAATTACTCTCTCCACAAAAATATTTTTTCAATACACACAAAAATAGTTATCATTGTATATAAATGTAAATAAAATCCACATATACATAAATATTTCTTGTTTTAAATACATGTAATAGAAATCCACAAATTATTTGACCAAAGTATTTGCAATTTTCATCAAAAACATGTTTAGATGTTGTTACATTTATATTTATATACAAACCGTTTATATTCAAATTGCAAATATTTTTAAATACATATACAGTATTTGTGGATTCCTATTACATTTATATACAACAATAACTATTTTTGTGTGAATCAAACAATATTTTTGTGGAGAGAGTCATTTATATATATAAATCCCAAAATACATTTGTGAATCCTTCTGTGTGCATTCATTAATACTGAGACTGATCTGACTCCATAGGTAACTAGATAAAAATAAATCTCTGACTGAACTGTCGGCGTCCGAGTTGTGGGTCTTGTGGGTAATGTAGGTGCCAGGTTTTGACAAGGAAGAAGAAAGCATGAAATCAAAGACACAACATCTGTGGTTTAAACTGTCCAACGTTAGTCCAACAATGTTATTGAATTGCAATGCTAAATCAGTGCAGTACTCTTTTAATATTGAGCTACATAGGGTTGTTGCCGATACAAAATGATTTTAGGGATCGATGATGTTCAGAGCGATGTCAATAACCGATGCCTTTGCCAATGTCAAGACGATATTTGTCTCTTTTTCCCATTAAAGCTTCAGTAGGCAACAATTTTTGGCATCATTGGGCAAAAATTCCATAATAACCTTTTAGCATATTGTAATTCAAGTGTTCTGAAAGAGAACTAGACTTCTGCACCTCCTCATGGCTCTGTTTTCAGGCTTTAAAAAACAAATCTAGCCTGTGACGGGAGACTTTGACCAATCCCAGGTCATTTCAGAGAGAGTGTTCCTATTGGCTATGCTCCGGCCATGTGAGCGGTGCGTGGTATTTCCTCAAGAGATCCATGCACTACAAGATGTTTATGAAAACATTTGAGGCAAGAAATAGGCATTAACGTAACATGATATTGATTCATATTTGATCAGCGCTGCCTAGTTTAACCGTTTGGTCGGAGTTCGCGAGTGAATGACAGCCGGCTCTCATAGACGGAAGCTGGGCGGCTGACCCCAGATCAGCTCTGACTGGTTGTTTTCCGCCGGTCTGTGAAATCCTGCAGATGCCATTAGGAGCACCGAAGGACACAGAGGCACATGATATTTTTTTCAGATTACCTGTTTCATGTACTACTGTGTGGATATAGCGAATGTTTTATAAAAATATTTTTTTTTAATCACATTTGCTCCAATCTCGCCTACTTTGGCTTTAATGTATTGAATTATTATTAGTAGTAGTAGTAGTTAAAGCTATAACAATTAATTGATTAGTTGTCAACTATTAAATTAATCGCCAACTATTTTGATAATCAATTAATCAGTTTGAGTAATTTTTTAGGGGAAAAAAAATTCTCTGATTCCAGCTTCTTAAATGTGAATATTTTCTGGTTTCTTTAATCCTCTATGACAGTAAACTGAATATCTTTGATATTGAAATTGATGTTGTGGACAAAACAAGACATCTGAGGACGTCAACTTGGGCTTTGGCAAACACTGATCAACATTTTTCACCATTTTCTGACATTTTATAGACCAAACAACTAATTGGTTAATCGAGAAAGAAATCCACAGATTAATCAACAGTGAAAATAATCGTTAGTTGCAGCCTTGGTAGTAGCATTTATATTTGATTTCCCCATCATAGTTTCACGTCGGCATCCCCCACATATAACCAACACTTGCAACACCGACACACACACACACACACACACACACACACACACACACACACACATACACCGACCAACTGACTGGCATTTAAGCAAATAGCTGTGCCGTTAAATAGGCTTTGTGTTAAACATGGTTTGGATATATAGGCCTAATGTAAATGGTAGAAAATGAAAATAAATGTCTTCCTTCAGTAGAGTGTGCAGCACTCATGATAGCATTCTATAATAATATAATAATACAAACATAATAGACTGTACTTGATCGTTGTTTTAAATGGCTAGGGATCAGAAGAGTAGTGGATGTTGATAGACAGGACACAAAGAAAGTACATGCTGTCAGTGTGTGGGAATGTATGTCTTTAAATGTTTGTGTGTTTGGCACGATTGAGCAGATGCATGCTCTGCCGTTCCTGTGTGGATCACACATGTACTGAGGGAATTGATGTGTGTATGATGTGTCTGTATGTATGGCTGAACACAAATTAGAGAGGATCTTACTATATAACTTACTATAGAAGGCTATACAGACACAGAGTCCTAGATTTAGGGCTTCATGGATGTGGGAGTGGCTAGTTATGTGCAGACCACATTTCTAGACTACATGCATTGGTTTGTTAATATGGGTTTTCATCCTCAGTGTATGGTTAAAACATGGATACATTTATGTCTCACCCCATTCAGATTTTTCTGCTCAAATATAGAGGAAGCAGATGAGTAAACTCCATAATTTTTTTCCTCCTTGTCCTAGTCACTGTTGTTTGTACCGTATGCCACATAGGGTTTGGTGTCATTTGAATTTGCAGAAACACAGTAGGTTCCAACAGGAATCTGAAAATGTAAAGAAAACGCATGTTTCGTAACCAATCCACCCCAGTGCTGGACACCCAACCCGACACATCTATTTACAGATGTACAGATCACCAGCTGTCACCACATACTAGACATTTTTACAATTAAATCCTTGTTCTATGCTCTGCCAGTTTGGCATTTGTATCGTATGTTCTGTGTTGGTAATTGTCATGGTTGAATTGCTTTGGGTTGGTATTCAGCCATTCTGGGTTATTTGTTTTTCTATGTCATAAAATAATGTATGCAATGGTAAACAAAGGAGGATAGAAATATAGAGAGGCTGAAACCAGCTAAAGAGGATGGCAATCAAATGAAAAAATGGACAGAAAAATGAAACTGTAGAAGGCGGAGAGCAGTGCTGGTAGAAAAATGGCGACCGGCTGCAATTTTTTCTCTCTCTGTGTCCTCGTCTCACTTTTCACTGTTCCATCTTTCTCTGCCAGGGCTCTCTCTCTCTCTCTCCTCTTCCTCACCTCACTACTTTCAGCTGGTGCCTCTGCTTACTCTCCTTTTCTCTTTTACTTTACCATCGTTCCTCTTTGGTTTTTCCTCACTCTTCCCATTTACATCCTTTCTCTCCCTCCCTTCCTCTGCTCCTGCCCTCCCCAACCCCTTACACACACACACATCCCTCAGCAGTGATGGCATGCGTTCAACGGATGCAGTTGGCTAAGCCCAGAGCATCTGCTGAGATAGACGAACACTACTGACATAGCCTCACAGGATGTGTGTGTGCGTTGTGCACAGGCTCCTTGTGCTGCGTTTGCATGCCTGTATCTGTGTCAGCCGCGATCGATTGCTGGCATACAGCGTCTCTCTGTGTGCTTATGAATGAACGTGTGTGTCTAGCGTAGATTTGGCTGCACGTGGACGCGTTCACTCTCATATCGTCTGCGCTGGCCTGCCCTGCACATATGAATGCGGCTGTATGGCATGTGCCTGTGTGTGCCATGTGCACAAGACTAAAAGTGGAAAGGTGTGTATATTAACATGCTTGCTTTGTGTGTGCGGTGATAGTAGGCCTGCATATAGGAATGCCCCACCCCCCCATCCTGCTTTTCCCACATGTGCCTCCCAAACCCTTCATTAACTAAACATGACCCTTAAGAGCATGATTAGCCTCATTTCAAGACAGGATGTCGGAAGCCATCAACCGAGAGGGAAAAAATCCATTACTATAATTGCATTGAGCTGAGGGAGGGAGGAGGAAGGGAGGGAGGAAAGGAAGGATGCATAGATGGATAAAAAAAGGAAGAAAATGAGTGAGACTGAGGGAGGGAGGAGGTGGAGGGCCATGATGCTGGGATGAAGTGAAGGAGGGATAGAGAGAGAGAGGATGGAAGAGGAGTACTGAGGGAGGGGGGTGTCAGCTGATGGTAGGACTGATATTCTATATGAATCCATAGTTCCTTCTCATGGTTCCCCCCTGTGTCTGAGCGCTCAGTTGGTACGGCCCTCCGACAATAAAACCACCTCCAGTGAGTCTTGATGTGGCACTTTCACTCGGTACTCCGGCTCACGCACAAGAGTCACTGGCCTGCTTTCCAAACGGGGAAAGACTGCAAGCGAAAACGCCATGCCGGCTCGACAGGGCACAGGGAACACGCCCCAGCATGGCGGCCACGGCTGCTGCCCTGGCGCGGCAACACAGAGGGATGGAGAGGCGGAGGGGCGAAACAGGTCTCCCAGGCTGTCAGAGCCCAGATACCTGGGCACAGACAAAGAAACGAAAAACTATTTTTTTACTCTTTCTTGTCTCATCCTGTCTTCTCATCTGTCAGTCTGTCTGCCAGGCAGGCAGGCGCTGAGCATGAGTGAGTATTGCCCGTACACATGGATATGCACACCCACTCACTCACAGACAGGCATGTGCTTTGTCTGTCACACTTTTTGTCACCTGTCTGTCTTTCCCCATCTCTTCCCTGGTTGTGCTACATTGTCTGTGGCTGTATGGAACCCATGGTCATGATGATGATTGTATAAAATGATTGTTAATGGTTGGAGGCAAACATCCCTGTTTCAATATATCTACACAAATGTTTATATATGCTGTAGTACTTAACGTATATATTATATATTACACAGGAAGTGAAGGGTGTGGTTTCTCACTCACACACTCGGGCACTGGTCGGCTCATTGTGGCATGGCAAATGAGGACAGAGAGCCTCCCTTTACATTCACGATGACTGGCACAGAGAGCATCATTTCCCCTTTAACTGCTCTTTGACTGTGTCCTTATGTAGCCTTTAGATTCCTCGAGACCATGTATCTCTACACCGTATTTCATAGTGTGTAATAAGCCAGATCGAAAGGGTGAAAAAAAAATCTGACTTGCTGATTTCCCCTGAACATACTGTAAGATTGCAGTCAGACGCAGACAGTGTGACTATCTTGACCGAAGGCTAATAGAATGAGGGCCTGACTGTGTGTGCCGGCACACAGAGTGAGCACATGCGTGCATGTTAACATGCGTATGTGAAGACACACACTTGCACAAAATGTCGAAATTTTAAAGGATCGATTTTCTTAGATATGGTCATGTTTGTCCCTTAGCTTACAATAAGGTGTATTTTTAGAGGCGCAGTCAGATGCCGTCCGTTCTTCATATCTGCACATTATAGCAAAAATTTGTGACAAATTTCCATCAGTTGTATTTTCAAATAAAGACAGGCAAGCACTTGTCTTTACCTAGTTTAGCTTTTATCGATGCACATCCGCCATTTGTATTTAACAGCATTGGAGTATTTCCTGATTTATCACATATTATTACATCTTCTGTGGCTGTGTTCCTGTAAAAGCTTCTGGGCTGTCTGACCAGCAGACTGTGGGTGTTCAGTGGGTTGCAGATCTCTGAGGATACACAATACAGGGGTGGGGCAACTGAAAACGTACATCTTTAGGTACACCTATTGCCCAGCACTGAATTGATCGTTGAAAGTGATAAGCATTTATCTCCTGCCAAAATGTCTTCTTTTGTTCATGGCTCCTTGATATGACGCATTTTATATATTTCGTGTTTATTTTTACGATTTTGAACAAATACAAGGAGGAATTGAAGCGTCGACAGTGTTAAGTCAGAGTGAAATGCTGGATGCATTGTGTGTCAGACTAAATAGCATGCCAAGTCTTTCAGCCGTTTAGTGCAAATCAAAATTACACAGGAGTTGTGACGTTGGTAACAATGATGCTGGGCCTATGTGATAAATCTCTGAATTTAGTAAATCTGGACACAATCCTTAAGGGGGAACTAATATCCTAATATCTCACAATTTGAGATCCATTTCTTTCATAAGTAATACCTCATAAAGAGTTCTTTGTTCATTTTTGTTAGAAGTAATATCATCCTGACACTAACTTTTTGAGGCAAAAAGACTATTTCTTGTTAACGTGAAGAGTATTTGCATCTCAGACAAATGGGAATTTTGGCCACAGCTGTTGGCTAAGTTGTCAATTTACATTTGGCACAAAAAATGTTGTATAGGCAAAGCCGTTGGCAGTGCGAGTGCAGCTGGCAACAGGCAACAAAATGACAGCGATGAAAAATCTTTTCCTCCTGTTGTACCTCAGTTGAACCAAAAACGCTGAGGCGACTGCCCAGCAGGGTTATATAGTGTTGCCCAATGTGCCATCATATCTTTAGATACCCCCCCCCTGCATGTTTCTGGAAAAGATGACCATCTCATTTCATCTCCCATTTACTGGAATACCAATCAGAGTCATCACCAATGACTAATACAGTGTCATGGTCTCTTGTAGTACACATATCCCATAAGCCATCTGTTACAAATATTCTATTCTATTCCTTTTTCCAGTGCAGCTCTCCAGTGAGCGTTGACCCGAGCTCTCCTCTGGTTAGAGTGGTTAAATATAGACCTATTCTCAGCCTCTCCTGGGAAAAAAAGGGAGATGGAGAATGAAAAGGAGAGGGAGGGGGTGGGCGGAGGCAAGGGTATGAGGAAATGGACCAGAGGGGTAAATGGGCGGGTTGGTGAGAGAGAAACTTAGTATCCTCTTTAATTGATATAAATAGGCTAATAGTTAGAAGCATTTTACCAAGACCAAAGGCATTTTTGGACCAAACGGTTCTGGGAACTCCCTCAGAGGAACTAAGTATGGGTCATGATTTTCGAATAGTCATTAGATTATAAAAAATCAAATAGTTTATGTGACAATCGTCTTGTCCTAAAAGACATATTTTCCCTTGTTTTCACCGTCGCAGGCGCCACCTGGTAGTAATGTTACTACGATCTTCGAAGAATGATCGAATAGTTCCCAGTGATTATCGAGTAGTATTTTTTGCTTGAAATGCCCATCCCTACTGCCCACTGGGGAGCTCCCCCTGAGAACTACATACCTTCAAGGGCGTTTTTCTATTTGCATTCGCAAGCCAATAGGAACGCTGAAGTGACGTAAGCCGGCCGGTGCTCGCAACGTTCCGCAAGTTCTCTTAGCTTTTTTAGTAATATAAGAATAAAGAAACAACTCTGTTACATGCCACAATCATATAAACACAAACAAAATAGCCGTCACTAAAGTATCTTTTGCGGTTTCAGTTCGAATCGGCTATCGTTCTTCGGCTCAGTGGGTAGGAGCTATAAAAGTCCCTTAAAACAGCGTTCCACCGTTCCTAGTTCTTGCGGTGGATACACAATAAAAAGGGGGGTTCTTAGAACTATGTTCTTTAGTTTCAGCTTTCTTAATGGCACATAATGTCACGTCATGCAACTGCAAAACTAAAAGAAAACGGTGCTTGGCAAACAAGAAGACACTTCTGATTCCTGCCATGATGTCAGCAGCTTACAAAGAAAGAAACTACTGTTGTGTTAGGACACCAGTAGAATTGTCCCACTACATAAAAACTCGCATTGGACCGAATTTTTGGCTCAGATTCTGCTTTGGTTTTGAAATAAAGATGTAAAGAAGCTTGACTGGTCTGGTCTTTCTCTGTTAGAGTTACTTTGTGACCTACATAATTACTCTTTCTTAAATTTGAAGGCACATTACTGACCCATTTAGGTTTCCTTCTCTTATCAGATGATAGCACGTCATCTTCTTCTCTTTATTGAATATTGATAGTTTAATACATTAAGGCCAGGTTAATTGTCCCAGCCAGATCATACATTGTCTTTACACTTTACATTGGTGAGTTTTCAATGCAGTAATTATTAGTTACTTTGGTACTGACATTGTTTCAAGAAGTTATTAATTCTCACAGTGAACCTTTTGTGCATCCAATTTGTCAGGACGGAGGGATGAGAGTGAAAGAGGAGGAGAGGAATGCAATGACAGACAAAGGTGAAGACTGAGAGCTCGGAGAGACAGGAAGGAAAGGAAATGAGACTGAAGTAGGCAGAGCAACGAGCAGGTGGGGGGATAGGGAGGGACACAAGAGAGAGGTGATGAGAGAGGAGAGATAGAAGGAAGAGGGAAGCCAAGAGCGCCCACATCCCTGTAGACCAGTTGGCTTTGAGAAATGGTATGTCTCTCACCAGGTGCTTGCTCTTCAAGCTAAAAGGATCCTACTTACTTCAGACGGGAAGACAGATGGTGCTAAAAATGTCATCAGTGAATTAAATTGCTATTATCTGACACAGGGAACAACTTTCCACCAACTTAAGAGACTATTATGTCAGAGGTTGAAAGCCGATGCTTATATAGACTCTAAAGTGTGATTTATGCTTTGTCTGCACGGACAAAGTGATGTCACAAGGCAGGTTTTCTCCTGTCTGTGCACATCCACATTTTTCTAACTGTATGGATGCTGAAGGGCGGAGAAAATGGAGAACTTTGAGGAGCTTTGAGAAGAAAATCTAAAAGTATAAAAGATCCAGATGTTTCCTCGTCATGAGTCCACCTCAGCTTATGTCCGTGCGACCGTCCTTGCGGAAAGTATAACCGTGGCTCAAGAATTCAACTTATCGCAGAACTTTCTTGCATAATAAGGAGCAGTGGTATTTTCTTTTACATCTCAGGAATGTAAATTTGCACATCGCAGCTCTCAACTGGTGTATTTACTTCCAAAAAGAATCTAGGCTAAACATTATAATAAAAGCAAAAGCAAAGCATCGTAGACCGTGAAATTTCCTTCTTTGTGTTCAGTTTGTCTCCTCAATTTTGCAGTTATTGTTATTGAAAACTTAGTGAAATGACCAAAGATCTACTGTATATGAAAGCTAATGGCAACTTCAGATTGCCTTCTTGCATCTTGATTTTTTTCTGATCTTTTGAATGATCTCCAGTCTTTTTCTTTTTTTAAAACAGCTAACTAACTTACTTCTATATAGTAATTTTATGTGTCTTTTTTAAACAAGGACTCAAAATATGGGAAAAGCACCTAAACATAGTAGTACTCGTGTCATTGAAGTGCTAAATAACCCCTTAAACAATTGTTAACGAAATGCTGATTTAAAGGATAATCATGTTTTTTTTTTGGTGTTTTAGTTTTTTGTTTGTCTTTGTGGCACAGTAATTCACATCTATACTATGTGTTTTGAAATATAATTTGACAATTAGATGATCGCAAGGAAATTAAAGTTTTGATAATTATTAATTGATAAACTATTATTGGCTGATTCCAGCTTCTACAATTTGTGGATTTGCTGGTGTTCTCCATTTCATATTGCTAATGAAATACTTAAGATAAATTTAGATATTTGGACTGTTGGTCAGACAATAAAAAAACATTTGAAGACATTCCTCTGGCTTTAAGAAATTGCGATGGCCATTTTTAACTATTTTCAGACATTCTGTAGACAAAACAATTAATCGAGAAAGAATCAGCAGATCAATAAATAATGAAAATAATCATTAGTTGCAGCCCCATTGATAAAACTACATAAGTCATGAAGACATCAGCTAGGTCTCTGGTAAATTGTGATAGCTACTTAGCATTAATTTTGACATATTGATGATCAATTGGAAAAAGAATAGATTAGTTCAGTTTGTTAAATTGCTACTAATCAGTGAACAGTACAACAGTTTAAGTGAAATTTTGCCCTGCCTCATGTTTTTACTCCCAATTTTTTTTTTTTTGTATATTTATTCTCAAAGCAGTGAAAGATATTTAATGCTTGACCTCATCTTACCCTGTTTTTCATGTGAAACTCTGTCTCCTCCTGGTATCAAACAGTATGCAGCTATAAATATAGAACCAAAAGCACTCCAATGTCATCAGTTTGATGACAGGAAAGGCTCTTTTGTCAATATTTCTGAATAAAGAGATGACATGACGTTTTTTCCTTTGCTCTTGCTCTGACTCATTCGCAGCTAATGAGCTGCCATTGTTCTTCTATTGAAATGCTACACATGTATCGTGATATTCTGCACGAGGAAAGAAGAGATTTCCTACATAAACTTGTATTTTTTGATACTGTATCGCTGCCAGTGACCCACTCTTGTTTTTTTGCTTTGAGAGGACAGTAATGAAGCGCATTACAGCGCAGCCACCATTTTGGTTCTTTCTCAATATGTCTGTCCCTTTATGCACGTCAGCGTTTATCACCGACTTTCCCTCCGAGGAGTGCTGTCGTGTTCTCTCCTGCATACTCCAGTTGGTACAGAAGTACCACTTACTCACTTGATAGCTCAGATCTTCTGTATAAGATAAGTAGTTTTATTATCAGTTGAGTAGGATGTGAATAATTTTCATAGGAAGGAGCGGAGGAGAGAGGGTGTATGTATGCAGGGGCAGCCATCTTGAGATGACTTCAAAATGGAGGCTGACTGCTGTCTCATAGCAAAATGGCGTGTGAAAAGCATGCACTCTTCTCTCGCCTGCCTATACGTGTGTGTGTGTGTGTGTGTGTGTGTATTAAACAGCAACTGTATGTTTGACTAATCCTGGTGTGGGATTGCATATGTCTAGAAAAACAGGATGGAAAATAGAGAATCAGTTTCTATCTCCCGCAGAGCAAATGAAGTTGCACCTGCTAAATCTGTCCCCCTAGAACTCTCCGCATACAGTTTATCTCTGCTTCATTTTGTGTTGGAGCTAATCTCCTGCTTTCTCTCCCTGTTTGTGTTTTCTCTCTCTCTCTCTCTCTCTCTCTCTGCGTTTGTCACACGTCTCGGCCTCTCCCTCTGTCTGTTTCTACCTCGTCCACAGGGCTTCTTGAAGAACGAGAGGGACAACGCCCTCCTGTCAGCCATCGAGGAGTCTCGCCGCAGGGTCAGTATCTGCCTAGCGTGTGATTGCTTCTCGGGTTGAAAAAGAGCTAGAGATGGGTGACAGAATCTAAATCCAACAGTGTGGGAATCCAGACCACAGGCCTACAAAACCCACATCTCAGCATTTTAATTATTTTTACTCTTTACAGGTGAAATTGTTCACATTTTAAAGGACGAGATGCAGTATTTAGACTCTATAGTCACATACAGTAGTGGTTCTTTGTATGCCTCATATTTAGTTTTACAAAATCAGTTTTCATCACTGCAGTTTCTCTGACATTATCACATCACAATACAGGAACACTTAAAAACCAAATGTTTAGTAATTTCTGCTCGCTGTGATCTAAAAGTCCTTCTGGTGTGAACCTTCAGGGAATGGTTTTGAAATGGCTTCCCTGATGTGCAGAGCTAATAGGCCCCGCGTTTAATTAGCTGGCGTTCCCATTATCTCTCTCTGCTCCCTGAGAGAGGAAAAAAGGGACTTGTGTGCAAGGGTGGTAAACTCAAATGCACTGATTAAAAAGAAAGCGGATGTTAAAGAAGTTCTTGCAGATTTCTATCTGACTGCTGTACCTCTTACAGCACATGAAGTTTGTGCTATTGGCCTGCTAAATGACATATTTGTTTGAGTTAGAATTGTCCAGTCTCTTAGCAATCACTTAATATGAATATGATCTCATTTAGATTTAAAGCCTTTGGCTTTGGATTAGGGCTGTCAATCAATTAAAATACGTAATCGCAATTAATCGCATGGTTGTCCATAGCTAATCGTGATTAATCACAAATTAATTGCACATTTTGTTCAAAATGTACCTTAAAGGGAGATTATTTTATTCTCATATCAACATTGGAGTGGACAATTATACTTGCTTTATGCAAATGTAATATGTATATATTTATTATTGGAAATCAATTCACAACACAAAACAATTACAAATATTGTCCAGAAACCCTCACAGGTATTGCATTTAGCATAAAACAATATGCTCAAATCACAACATGGCAAACTCAAGCCCAACAGGCAACAACAGCTGCCAGTGTGTCAGTGTGCAGACTTGACTATGACTTGCCCCAAACGGCATGATTATCATAAAGTGGGCATGTCTGTAAAGGGGAGACTTGTGGGTACCCATAGAACCCATTTTCATCCACATATCTTGAGGTCAGAGGTCAAGGCACCCCTTTGAAAATGGCCATGACAGTTTTTCCTCGCCAAAATTTAGCATAAGTTTGGAGTGTTATTTAGCCTCCTTCACGACAATTACCGGTATGTATGACATGGTTGGCACCAATGGATTCCTTAGGTTTTCTAGTTTCATATGATCATCATCACTCTAGCTTTAAAACTGAGCCCGCTACAACCTCAGAAAGATCGATTGCGTTAATGCGTTAAAGAAATTATTGGCGTTAAAACAAATTTGCGTTAACGCGTTATCACGTTAACTTTGACAGCCCTACTTTGGATTTTTAAGGCAGATGCAATATCAATATTTGAGAGATGCAAACATCTGCAATGCATTGGTCCACTCTATTTTTCATAAACACAATGTTTTTTTACAAGAATCTCTTAAATTTGATTGTTAAAGGTACAGTATGTATATTTTTATTTTATTTATTATTGTTAATTTATATATTTTGTTTTATTTATTTCGTTTATTTTGTTTTTGGCTCTCATGTGTTTGGAGAATGTGTTCTGTGTCGAGGGTAAGTTGGAAAAGAGGGTACATATTTGTATTATGCTCCTTAATCCTTGATTGTTTGACCCTTTGAAAATCAATAAATATACTCTTTAAAAAAAAAAAAAGGTACAGTATGTAGGATTTGGCTGCATCTACTAGTGTGGTTGCAGATTGCAACCAACTTAGTACCACTCCGCTCACTCCTCCCTTTCCATGATTGCGGTAACGCGAGCTGCCGAGGGCAAAACCGTGGTAACGCCTTTCACATCGCTCAGAGGCCATCCTTACCATAATAACACTACTTTAAGAGCAACAGAGGTCAGACTGAGGCTGGCAGTAACTCGGTTTTGCACTCTGCAACTCACGTTACCACAGTTTCACAAGCGGGTCGGAGAACTACGGTGGCCTTCAGGTAACGTAGAAACACAAAAGACTCTCTCTAGAGCCAGTGTTTGGTTTGTCCGTTCTAGGCTACTGTAGAAACATGGCGGAGCAACATGGTGGACTCCATGAAGAGGACCCGCTCCCTATGCAGATATGAGGGGCTCATTCTAAGCTAACGAAAACACAATTCTTATTATGATGATGTATGGTGATTATACATTAATGAAAACATAGTTGTGAATATTATATTCCATTTCTGCAAATAGATCTCCCGGAATGTTAAACACTGTTCCTTTAAGCAATTGTGAAAAAGAGATATTTTCTGAGTGTGACATTTTACAGTTAAGACATAGTTCTCTCCAAAAACTATGTATGTAATGGAATGGAGATACTTTAAAAAAAAAAAAAAATGACCTCCAATTTATCTTTGTCATTTCTACACTGCAATTTCTTGTTTCCATCATAGTTTTTGACAGATTGCCCTGATGCAACTCAGAAATGTTAAAAGTAAACACTTTGACATCCAGGCAGTGACCAAGTTAACCAAGTAAATGGTGGCTCTAGTCTACATTTGTATCTCCCTGAGCTGGAGAGGCGAAAGATTCAATTATCTCACGTTCCCATTATCTCACTTTGAGTCTCTATGGAGGGTTAAAATAGACGCCACTGTGTCCTGGTGGAGTAGTACAATCTTGACAAGGGTCTGCTGCTAAATCTGGTGTGTGTCGGTGTGTGTGAAGGGCACACTATTAAATGTTTAACTTGGCTGCATACATACATAGAACTTCAACAAGTTAAGATCACCAGGGGCATTTTGGCACATCCCAAATCATTGGAAGATGGGCAATTATGTTAGCTATAATGTACAAGAGAGTTTGTTTACTGCAACAACGGCTAAACTGTCTTCTCTTAGTTACATAAGTTCTGTGTGCAGTAATACATTGAGTATGATTGGGTACCTCTTTCCTTCTTTTGATATGTTTCAGACGTTCCTGTTGGCTGAAGAGTACCACCGTGAGTCCATGCTTGTCCAGTGGGAGCAGGTGAAGCAGAGAGTGTTGCACACACTACTCGGAGCAGGAGAGGACGCACTGGACTTCAGTCAAGATGTCGAGGTACAGGAAACGCAACACAGAGATGCTTTAGGAAGGACCTCCACAGTTCAAGGGGAGACAACTTAAAAACAAAGTATCTGTACCACCAAGAGAAACTGTCTCAGTCTGCTAGACACCTCAGAGATATCACTGTTTTACCTAATGGGAAAGCTAATTTTGCAGAACACTTGCTGCTGGGATTATTGAGGTTTACATTCCTTGCTAAAAGTTGATATTATTTATGGTAATGAGAGTATATTATATCGGTAAATCAGCTAATTTGAAGTTGCCCCATGGACCGAGCTCTGCACAGGCCCTCCTCCACTTGACTGGATCTGTCATAGAGAATGAATAAGTTTCCTAAAAGAAGATGCAGGTCCACCACTGTTTCTTTTTAATAATGAAGAGGCCAGAGGAAATGTCTATTTTTGGCCTTTCTTCATGTTTCGGAAGATTGAGATTACAGATTTCACTTCCTAAGCGAGTCTGTTTTCTACCCTCTGATATTTTACACTTAAAGAGCTCCGTTCTAACTTTTTTAAAATCAGTCTCAGGTTGCTTCTCAGTGTGTCTACAACATAGTGGACTTAGTCTGAGTCACCATTTCTGTCCAAGCACATCTCCTTCCTACAGAACCCATTAATAGAATTGTCAAATCGTATTTTTATTTGCTTTTTGTGAGTTGATTGTGTTAAATGGGCATATGATATCGTCTCATATCAATAGCAGGTCCCTGAATTGAAGCGTAAATCAAAATCATATCACGTCAGACTTAGTGATATCAGCAAATACCGTTTTGTTGTCCAAAGAATTGATTTATAATATCATATTGGGATGAAACGTGTTATTTACACCCCTAATTAATATGACATTATTTCATGATGTGCAAAAATCATTGAGCAACTCTGTCATTTCTTTTCCGATTAATTTAGTCACATACACAAAAAGTATCTATATTGTAATATATTTTAACTTCTTGGACTGAATATGTCTACTTTAAAGCAAGTCTCCAGTCTCTCAAGCAGATTTCTTGACACTGTGTACTCGTGGCTGTCTACCCACTCGTCCAAACTAACCAGAATAACTGTTTCATCTGAGACTCATAGACACTATTTTTATCTTGTCCCTGAATAAAGTAAAATACTTTCATCCTGTGTGTCATCCTGCGGGGAGCCTATCCCAGCATGCATTGGGCAACAGGCACAGAAACACTGTGGTCCTTCTATCTGAGCTGGAAAGACTCTCAAAACACAGAATAGTCAGTATGAAAAAAGAGGATTAATTTACAATGCTAATTGATTGTCACATTAGACACAATTGACAGTTTCATCAGTACATGACTGGCGTTTCTGTTGTTTCTAGATTTATTGAACTTCCTTTTAGAAATGCTACTTGCTTGTGTGCAGTTGATTTATTAAGCCATCTGCTACCTCTCTGTTTATTGTAGCCCAGCTTTGTGAGTGAAGTGACAGCTCCAGGAAGGAGTGCGTTGGACAGCGTGGAGGTGGCCTATGGACGACAGGTGAGTCGCAGTCAGTCTTATCATTTTGTTGTACACCAAAGCTCCAGGTGAGGTATGAATTTAGTATGAACAGTGCAAATGTAAAAATCAAAAAATGTTTGGGTAGGAGTGCTTCCTGAACTCTCTATTACCCCCTGATTTACCAGTCAGGCTCTGTTACAAACATCAGTAAGTTTTTATTTTTTTTACGAAGTAGACACTTGTGACAAAATGCTGGAAATTAAAGGAAAACATTGTCATACTTAATATAGTGAAAGTGATTATATATCTGGCTGTGATCGCTTTAGTTTCATCTATAAAATGAATTTGCTGTAGAACACAGATATTTTCATGCCAACATAACTGTGTTGATACTTAAATCTAAAGAAAAAGCCACCTCTTGAATTGACCGTTGTGAGTTGAACACAGATGTGTAAGTGAGTCTGTTTGTGATGCCCTCTGTCTGATCGCTCAGTTAAAATGGGGTCAAAGCCAGACAGGAAGTGGCAGATCAAACATATTGATTGATTGGGCGGCAGAGGGGGTCTCTGGGTAATTCTCTCTCTCTCACTCTGTCTCTGTGTCTCTCTACCGTCCCTCCTCCCTCATCATCCTGTCTGACCTTCTCTTTCTCTCTTTGTTTGTCTCTGATCCGCTACACGACGCAGTACTTTAAACGTGGCTTTTCCTCCGACCATGTGTCGACACATTGCGTGCGGCGTCATTTGTCTAGTTATTGTTATCCTCTTTAATGACCTTTTAAACATTCTGATCCTTTTTTTCTTGTTTTTTGTTGTGAACCATTTCACTCGATGGTCATAGTGTTTGCTTTTACTTTTGAAGCTGAGGATGGAGTTGTAGGTCGATTTAATGTTTTAAACATTCATTTGCAAATGTAGAAATTTAACCTGAAAATTTGGCATTTGACAATGTGGGGAGCTTATTGGCAATAAACTTTTTTTTTTCTTTTTTGTCCCTCTCTCCCTTTACCACCACCTCTTCCTCCTCCAGATTTACATTTTCAATGAGAAGATAGTGAATGGTCACATTCAGCCTAACCTGGGAGACTTATGTGCTTCTGTCGCAGAAAGCCTGGATGACAAGGTAAGAACATCTGCTATCACCATGAAATTGTTATTTTCAGATTGAATTATTTTGTCCTCTACAAAGATATGTTAATTTTACTCTGGCAGCCAATATGCATTCTTTTTCTCTATACAGTACATGCCATTATGTAACTGTGACTGTCGCACTCTCTCTTCCCTCCAGAATGTATCAGACATGTGGCTGATGGTGAAGCAAATGACAGATGTGTTGCTGGTTCCTGCCAAAGACACTCTCAAGAGTCGCACCTCTGTTGAAATGCAAATGGCCTTCGTACGCCAGGCGCTCAGCTTCCTAGAGAACAGGTAACTGTGCTTGTTTTTGTTTTTCTAAAGTGCAGTGGTTAGTGTTGTTTTTGAAGACATTAAGCTTTTCGTGGATCCAAGTTAGCATGGACATACAGTAGTTTAAATTTCAGCCAAACTGCACCATGATGATGAACTGTGTGTGCGTCTCCTCTCCCCCAGCTATAAAAACTACACCATGGTGACGGTGTTTGGGAACCTCCATCAGGCCCAACTAGGAGGAGTGCCAGGAACATACCAACTAGTCCGCAGCTTCCTCAACATTAAACTACCAGGGCCCTTGCCTGGCATGCAGGTAACACACACACAATTTGAATGTTTTTTTCAAATCTGCCAATTATATTACAAATATACAGAGGGCCCTATTTTAACGATCTATAGCGCATGGCACAATTGCATTTAGGGCGTGTCCTACTCCACTTTTGCTCGTTAAGCGGCGCATAACCTGGGTGCAAAGTAAGGAGCAAGGGGTTTCAGATAGGGCCCTGAATCTCCTTTTTAAATTTTTGGTAAACCTGCCAAAAATTTGGCTTAAAATAACACTCCAACAGTTTGACTGTTCAACTGATTTTCACTGATATTTGCAACCAGGAACTGGTACTGCTTAGTGCAAGCTTAATTTATGTGCAGGTCAAAAACTAAAATGGGGTCAGAATCTTTATTTGAAATGAGCCAGTGGAATATTGTCACCACTGTATTAAATGTCTTTGTGTGCAACAGGATGGTGAGATAGAGGGCCATCCAGTGTGGGCTGTGATCTACTACTGTCTACGTTGTGGAGATCTGAATGCAGCCATGCAGGTTGTGAACAGAGTGCAGCATCAGCTCGGAGACTTCAAGAGCTGGTTTCAGGAGTACATGAACAGCCCTGACAGACGGTGAGAACACCTCAGCTCCTTGTCTTCATGTATTTGTATATGTCGAGATGCCAATAGAGGTCAAGGAAGGTCAAACTGTATCGTCAATTATGTCTATTGATCTCTTCCCTTCAGCCTTTCCCCAACTTCAGAGAACAAGCTTCGTCTCCACTACCGCAGAGTGCTGAGGAACAGCGCCGACCCCTACAAGAGAGCCGTCTACTGCTTGATCGGTAAATGTGACATCAGTGATAACCACGGAGAGGTGGCAGACAAGACTGAAGACTACCTCTGGCTTAAGGTACAGATTACTTTTTGCTTTATTTTAATATAAAGCATTAGCACACTGGCCAGAGGAGAAGCGTGCCCAGTTAATGGTCATCATTAAAGGTTCCTGGGCTTTACTCTTGGCAATCCTTGGACTCGTGTGGGTCATTTACTGTCTTATTGTATGCTGTTTTTTTAAGTAAAGCCGTCCTCCTTTGAACCAAAGTTGTGTATTTTTACTTAGTGTGTACCGTGTTTTGTCCCTGCAGTTGAACCAGGTGTGTTTTGATGATGACGGCAGCAGCTCTCCTCAGGACAGACTGACCCTGCCACAGCTGCAGAAACAGCTGCTGGAGGACTATGGTATGGAAATGCATTTCTGTTTCAGCTCTACAAATGACCACAAATATTTAAACTTTAGTTTCTCAACAAATTGTGATACATCACTTGTGTCTCCCCACCTACTTCCATTCCATTTCCATTATCTTTTCCTACTCGAGAAGCTGTTGCAGAGAGGGCACAGGCACAGATGTGTATGCATGCTATGTGTTCCCTGTGGAACAGACTTTCCTTTGGTTACCTTTGGCTCATTGCCTCATGTGCCAGATTGTAATATGACTACAACCATATCTGTACATTGTTTAGAAATGGGAGCAGCTTGCCTCTGAGGTTTTATTACCTTCTGTTTTAACTCAACTCAGAGTATCGATCTGAACCCAGGGCTCGGTTTTTCTCTCTGGAAGTAATTTTCCTTACTGTAAATTCAAGTGGGCAACCGTCGGTTCTAAGAAGTGAAGCCAATGAGGCTTTAATAGCCAGCAGGGGGCGACTCCTCTGGTTGCCAAAAGAAGTCTGATTGTATAGAAGTCTATGAGAAAATTACCCTACTTCTCACTTGATTTATTACCTCAGTAAACATTGTAAACATGAGTTTATGGTCTCAATCACTAGTTTCAAGTCTTCTTCAATACAGCATGATGTTCATTTAGTAAATTATGGTCCCATTTAGATTAAAATAGATGATAAAGCAGGGTATGCTTTTGTCTGGTCAAGGAGTTGTCTTTAACCCTTTCATATTGTGTTTCCAGTTCATGTAAGTTAATTGTAACATTTGGTCGCCTAAAAATGTTTGATTCAACGTTCGGTTGTACTTAGCTCCACCCTCTCGAGTCATTCTGGTTGCAAAAAAACAAGATGGCGACAGCCAAAATGCTGAACTCAAGGCCTCCAATGGGTGATACGGTGACTACGTTCAATTCTTATATACAGTCTATAGTAAATTAAATTCTCATTTGAAAGTTTTCTTTGAATGATAACCTCAATGTTCGTCAACTGAGAAACACATGGATAATTTAACAGCACTTAAGCTAACGGCAATGAATATTTCAGCTTCATTTCTGGAAAAAATCATGTTCATCATTAGTTTGGTTTGGTGAACAGCTTTAAACACAACAGTACCCATGAGTCTCAGCAACTGTTGCTAAGGACAACAAGCCAGCCAGAAGAGTGACTCAGAGCAGTAGCAAATTCTGAACCGTTTGTCATAGTAGACAGGAACAAAAGTTCATGAGTTTCTGGGAAAATGAGCCAGAATCTTGTTTGTGAATTGATTTTTAAACTGTCAAATGTAAAATTAGCAATTTTTCTTCTTTTGATTTTGCCAGGAAAGTTTCTTGCTTGGAAGTGCTACTACTGCCAGTCACCTGCTGCCTGTGCAGAAAATTTAATAACGCCTCCCGCTTCATGTCTCTATAGGTTTTTATCAAATGCCTTCAGTACAGTAAAAAGAAAAGCTGCAGCTTTAACTCTCGTTCAACCATGCTTCCTCTTGGCTGCATCACAGTGCTTCCCTGATCTCTCTGATGTCTCAACCCAATGAATATTACAAGAGGGGACAAGGGGCACACTTTTGGATAGTCTCTCCAGTCTTCTCGAAGGCATTCATAGTTTAGCACATGGATTTTTTTTTTGTGTGTGTAAGCTGAAAATCCCATGGATTTTATTTGTCACATACTCAACATATCTCTACATTGTGCAGTGAAAGGCTTGTTTGCCTTCTCCAGTACTGTTCTTGAAATATAAATATAAAAATACCACATT
>CAKALU010064578.1:2341-22188 GCA_916700995.1 Hozukius guyotensis
TGTGTGTCTGTGTCTGTGTGTCTGTGTGTGTGTGTGTCTGTGTCTGTGTGTGTCTGTGTGTGTCTGTGTGTGTGTCTGTGTCTGTGTGTGCTGTGAGCGGTGGGCGTGGCCTCGGTGGGCTCCGGGGCTTACTGCTCTATTTATAGCCGGTGAATGGAACGAGGTCGTTCTCCTGCTGCCACGTGTGGGCTGCAGCCTCAGTGTGTGTGTGTGTGTGTGTGTGTGTGTGTGTGTGTGTGTGTGCGTGTGTGTGTGTGTGGTCACATTTCTCATGTGGACCTGAACATGCTCTACTTGTCCTCCTCCGCAGACGTCATGTGACGCTCGTATGTAACCGTCAGATAGCATCACACAGACGGAGAGGAATGTAGATACACTGTGTGATCAGTCGGCCATATCTCCCCTCCCTCCTTCCTCCCTCCTCTCCTCTCCTCCCTTCCTCCCTCCCTCCTTCCTCCTCTCCTCCCTCCCTCCTCTCCTCTCCCCTCGCAGGCTTTTTATTTATTCAGTCTTTGTGCTGTTTCATGTTGTCCACCAATCAGATAAAGCCTGCGCGGCCGCTGTGTTGGCAGAGGCTTTGTGAGGATTATGTAATGGCCATTGGCGAGACATCCGTAAGCCATCTGAGCTGCAGGGCGGCTCTGACTCTCTAATCTGCAGCTGAAAACTCCTCAAATGTCACATTCAGGCTGAACTTCACCTGTCAGCAGATACTAACTAACTACTAACTCACTCAAGTACTGAACTTTACTTTAATATAAACCAGGGCTGTCAATCGATTAAAATATTTAATCGTGATTTATCACGAGTGTTCATCGTTAATCATTTTTATCTGTTCTAAATGTACCTTAAAGGGAGATTAGTCAAGTAGGGATGCTAATTTTGACAAATGTTCTTAACCGATAACCGACCCTCGTTAACCGATTATTAACCGTTAACCGACAATTTGTGCCTCGCATGCAGCGGTGCGCCAGCTGCAGGAGGACAACAGATATTCGTTGACGGGAGTCCTAAGTTCACCGTCTGGGAGCGTTAACTTAGCAGCTACGATGCTGCGTGTAGTGTCGCGGACATGCAGCTACTTTCCCAGTAAAAGTCTCCACCGCACATTTAGTTTAGTTTAGCAGGTTGTCAGCTGTGTGTCTGCCCGGAGTAACGATAGCGATTATCCAACAAACATTGTGTGTGTTTGTGCTACGTTAGCATCTGTCGCTCTGCTGGTAGCTTCGTGCTCACCATTGTCACAGACATACACTCTGTCAGCGCGGCGTTACTTCAGTGAGTTGCCGACAGACGGTGTGTGTGTTGTCGGTGGCATTCTAGCTGTGAACGTAGGTGTAGCAGACAGTGTGTGTACAGTTTATTTGTCGGTGAATAAATGCTACGAGGCTACAACTCCTCCGCTCAAGCGAGCTATAGACGGGAGCCAACTTCCTGTATCTGTAACGCCGGCTCAGACTCTCTTAAGGTGGACTCTTAAGGTGGACCAGCTTTTCTCCTTAAAGTGACGAATTTTTCTCAGCTTTTTAAATAATTATTAACAATTCTTTTAACCGCTTTTAACCGATAGTGTTAATCAGTTAAAATGCTTAATGTTGGTTAATTATTAACATCCCTACTCACAAGCCTTGTTAGAAGTGGGAACCAAACTTCAGATATCTTCCACAGAGATAAACAAAACATTAATTTTGGACCCGCCAAAATTAAAAAAATTATTAATTCACAATCATAATACCTTTTTTTGGGAAAAGCCGTACTTTTATTCGGCACCTTTCTAAAAGCTCTGCGGATGTATAATTAAAAAATAAAGAAATATTCGTCTTCATAAAAATGTTATCAATAAGACCTTTAAAGTCAGTTAATACAGTTAATGCCATTTGAAATTCAAATTAGTTTTGAGTGGTTCGTTTTTGATGGCAAAACAAAGTCAGTTGCTGCACGATGTCTCTGTGAATGTCATCACTTTAGTTTACAATTTTCTTTTGCCATGAATAACACCGATATTAATATATATAAATATTTACTGTAGTGTATTTGGATAACCAGTCCCAGGAGTGAAAACAGGTCTCACCTAAATATCTAACCTTCTCCTCAGCAATCATTACATTGAGATATAGAACATAATGTAACTGCATGTACTTGAAAATGTTTTATTTATGCCAGAATTTAGTTCTGCTCTACCTGCTGTGCAAACAGTATGTATACTAAGTAATATATTAATTTAACTTAAAAGTGTATTTCTTATTTAGGCCCTTTTTACCAAGCCATGAAACAGCAGCACATACAATTAATAAACTGCACAGTGTGACTGTGACAGCAAAATAATGTATGACAAAAAGTTATGACGACGTTTGATATGCTGGGAAAATGTCATGGGAACTGTAGTTTTTATAACGCTAACAAATTAATCATTGTTTAATTTTGCTAAAATTACAATGTGCTGCAGTAGATACTCAGAATAAGGATAATAAATAAAGGATCATGTGCCCAAGACAGATGCTCTCTCAGTTAATGTGCCGTAAAACCAAAACAATGAGCTAAAACAGGTTGCAGAGTTGGATGAATATCCTCTGTGGTTTTCACACACACACACACACACACACACACACACACACACACACACAATGCTATTATAAAATATAGACTAATGCAGCTTAATTTCTGTCATTTCACTCGCTGTCACGGAGGTATAACTGCAGGGTAACGTGCACAGTAGAAACATACTGTAGTATTAGAGCGTTGAGCTGCCAAGCATAACATGAACCCAAGTCAGCACTTCCTGCAGCTGCTTCACAATAAAAGTCTTCTGGTGGTTCACTGGAGGAAGGAATCTCTGGAAGTGCTGACGGTGCAATGGCAGGACATTAAGCCCAGTTCCAACCCGAGGGTTGGAGGGCGGAGGGTAGGGATGCACTGATGCCACTTTTTTTCAGACCGAGTACAAGTACTTACATTTGGGTACTCGCCGATACCGAATACCGATACGAGTACTTCTCTGTGCCAAAAGACCGTCGTTAACAGCCAGCTGGAGGGTGTGAGCGACACACAGCAGGCTGGGGAGTCCCGCATACGAGGCGGTGCGCCGCGACCGGCTCTAGGTCGGCTTGGAAAGGCTCGGGGCGAAAGTGGCTCGCGGCCGCAGCTTTACAGCGCTCCCCGCCCGGACCTCGCCGCACCGTGGCGGGGCTCCCTGCTCCCGGTGCGACTGTCGACTGGGGCAGACTGTCCTCAGTGCTCCCCAACCTCGTCGTACTGCGGCCCACGTAAAAGGCGCCAGGGGTCTGCGGCGATGTCGGCAACCCACCCGACCCATCTTGAAACACGGACCAAGGAGTATAACGCACGCCCGAGTCAGAGGGTGCAAGCAAAACCCCGTGGCGCAATGAAAGTGAGGGCTGGCACGCGCCGGCTAGGGTGGGATCCCGGCCCAGCGGGGTCGGGTGCACCACCGGCCCGTCTCGCCCGCACCGTCGGGGAGGTGGAGCGGAGGACCCGAAAGATGGTGACAAGAGGTTAACGTCACGCTGCTGTAAAGTGGTATCAGTGCCGTTTTGCGAGTACGAGTACATGAGCACAGTATCGGACCCGATACCCGATACTGGTATCAGTGCATCACTAGTGGAGGGTATAAATATGGCGGCAAGCTTTGGGACGAACTTCTCTCTCTCCAACAGAAACAGGAACTGTCATAACTTTTCGTAACCATGGTTTCGTATCCATTACCCATCAGTTAACGCGATAATAACGCGTTAATGCAAATTTGTTTTAACGCCACTAATTTTTTTAAAGCATCAACGCAACTTGTGATTTTTAGGTTGTAGCGGCTCAGTTTTAAAGCTAGAGTGAAGATCCTGGTATCATAGTAAACTATAAAACCTGATGAATCCATCGGTACCAACCATGTCAGACTAGCTGGTCATGAAGGAGGCTAAATAACGCTCCAAACTTACGCTAAATTTTGGTTAGGAAAAACTGTCATGTCCATTTCCAAAGGGGTCCCTTGACCTCTGACCTCCAGATCAGTGAATGTAAATGGGTTCTATGGGTACCCACGAGTCTCCCTTTTACAGACATGCCCACTTTATGATAATCACATGCAGTTTGGGGCAAGTCATAGTCAAGTCAGCACACTAACACACTGACAGCTGTTGTTGCCTGTTGGGCTGCAGTTTGCCATGTTATGATTGGAGCATATTGTTTTATGCTAAATGCAGTACCTGTGAGGGTTTCTGGACAATATCTGTCATTGTTTTTTGTTGTTCATTGATTTACAATAATAAATATATACATACATTTGTATAAAGCAGCATATTTGTCCACTCCCATGTTGATAAGAGGATTAAATACTTGACTAATCTCCCTTTAAGGTTCATTTAGAACGGATAAAAAATGTGCGACTAATTTGCGATCAACTATTTTAATCGATTGACAGCCCTATAAATAATCATCAGTAATGTGGATATAATCACTAAGTGGGCAAAATAACAGTCTGGTAAGTGCAGAAAATAATATCCCTTTGCTGTGATGCAGCCTTTAAAACCAGGAAAAGATAACAACTACTGCCATATTACGATATCCAAAATCTAGAACTACTGTATATCTAGTCTCATATCACGATATCAATATAATATGAATATTATAATGGTATCAGGCTATGTAGGTTTAGTTTTATTTGCCGGGGTTTTGAGATATTTGATGTGTTTTTGGACTATTCTGTTACCACAGTAATACGATGGAGGTAAATAGAATGTCATTGGTTCACAGCACTGAAACATTGCGGGTGATGTGACACGCTCTGTTAGCCATGTTGGACATCTCAGGTCCTGGCAGCAACGACTGAGAACAGCTGACTATTGTACATATCAGCTGTCTTAATAATATTGATTGTTCTATTGATTACAGACATGTCTAGAGCTCTTTTCCCTCCGGACAAAGGTTACAATCGGCATTCATTCCTGGGACAAAAGACTCAAATGATTTTGAAAACCTGCATATGCTGTACACGCTAATTTTGGTGTATTCATTGTTTAGATCAGTGACAATCATTTCCCTGAATATATGTTAACCTTAATATTTGTGCATGCATTATAGCATGCATGATAGCTGATATCATTTTGTGTTTCTCAAATGACGGCTTATTACAGAGATTTGCTTGCTAACAAATTA
The DNA here is from genome assembly GCA_916700995.1 of Hozukius guyotensis. Classification (NCBI taxonomy): domain Eukaryota; kingdom Metazoa; phylum Chordata; class Actinopteri; order Perciformes; family Sebastidae; genus Hozukius; species Hozukius guyotensis. Next base: position 7,508 of record CAKALU010064578.1, read on the forward strand.
TTTTTTTTCATACTTTATTTTTTACTTTTTTTTTAGAAACGAACACAATAAGTACACTAAAGAAAGCAACTTCAGCATTCAAAATTTAAATAAAATTAAGAAAAGAAAAATAAATAAATAAATAATAATAATAATAAAAAGAAAGAATAGAATAAAAAAAAAATAATAATATTAATACAAAGAAAGTAATAATAATAATAATATATTAAATAAACAAATAAGTTAATAGAACAAAAATTGCCAACAAATTAAGGTTGTTTAACGACCATGAACCTAGTTATTGCTGTGAAAAGTAGTGAAGTATTTTACTAAATTATTCATTTCAAAGACAGTTGTGTTGTTGCTTCTCTACTCGTTACATTTTCACAGTTCAAGTAGCCGAGCTAGCAAGGTGACCTAAAACTAGCCAACCAATGGTCTTTGGCTGCCTATCATAGAGCTGATGTAATGACATACTATTTACCTGTATTGTGTCCCTGGAGCTGTCACACCACTGTCCACATTAGCTTTTTAGTTTTTATCAACTGTGAGCATCCATTTAATTTAATTTCACATTTTGAAGTTTAAACACACTGCATACTGTGTGTGGTTGTAGTCTTTGAGTAAAGCAAGTCCAAAAACACCTCTATGGTGTTAAATGACGGTATCATTCTCTCCTGACATGCATTCCCCATTTACAGTTTGACTTTAACATTTGTTTAATGATTTATTATTCATCATTATTAATTCTTAACTCCTGCTTAGTTCGACCAGAAGGCAAAGACCAGACTGAATCCACTTTAGTATTACTTCCTAAATGCTTAAATCAAGAATTTAAAGTAAGGATTCAGTGAGATGCTCATGTGTGTAATATTAAGCCTTTATTTAAATTTGATTCATCTGTGATTCATCGGATAGTTGATGGTAGAAAAGCAGCAATGATGGACAGAGAAAGAGGAGTAATGTTAAAAAAATGACGGCCACATATCTGGATGTATTATGACTGTTCATGTCCATCTCAGTTTGATGTCTGAATTCACCTCCTGCAGTATGTAGCCTGACCTTTAGTACCTTTAGTACCTTTAGTAGCTTTAGTACCTTTAGTACCTTTAGTATCTTTAGTAGCTTTAGTACCTTTAGTACCTTTAGTACCTTTAGTATCTTTAGTAGCTTTAGTACCTTTAGTACCTTTAGTACCTTTAGTATCTTTAGTACCTTTAGTATCTTTAGTACCTTTAGTATCTTTAGTACCTTTAGTATCTTTAGTAGCTTTAGTACCTTTAGTACCTTTAGTACCTTTAGTATCTTTAGTACCTTTAGTATCTTTAGTACCTTTAGTATCTTTAGTACCTTTAGTATCTTTAGTACCTTTAGTATCTTTAGTAGCTTTAATACCTTTAGTATCTTTAGTAGCTTTAATACCTTTAGTATCTTTAGTACCTTTAGTATCTTTAGTACCTTTAGTAGCTTTAGTAGCTTTAGTATCTTTAGTACCTTTAGTATCTTTAGTAGCTTTAATACCTTTAGTATCTTTAGTACCTTTAGTACCTTTAGTACCTTTAGTATCTTTAGTACCTTTAGTATCTTTAGTACCTTTAGTATCTTTAGTAGCTTTAGTACCTTTAGTATCTTTAGTACCTTTAGTACCTTTAGTATCTTTAGTACCTTTAGTATCTTTAGTACCTTTAGTATCTTTAGTAGCTTTAATACCTTTAGTATCTTTAGTACCTTTAGTATCTTTAGTAGCTTTAGTACCTTTAGTACCTTTAGTTCCTTTAGTACCTTTAGTTCCTTTAGTAGCTTTAGTACCTTTAGTACCTTTAGTAGCTTTAGTACCGTTAGTAGCTTTAGTAGCTTTAGTAGCTTTAGTACCTTTAGTAGCTTTAGTACCTTTAGTACCTTTACTTTACTGACAGAGCAGCAGATATATCAGTGAATCTGTTAAAGGGACACTCCGGTAACGTAGTATTACACGTACAGAGAGAGAAAGAGACAGACTTTCTAAATCAACTCTTTTTTATCAAAGGTAAAAACCACCTCAAGCGAGCGTAAAAAACTTATTTTTAGCAATTGAAGGAGTTTTTATTGAATTTTTGCCGTTTCCATACAGCATTTATAATGCGATACTTTAAAATGTGTGAATGTAAACACTGTGAATATCCGTGTTTGAAGTGATATCTCTAGTGTGAACTGTATTTACAGAGTGTATGACAAAATACTAGACATGTAGATCTTCACAAACGTTAGTGACGTAACGGTGATGAACATACATTTTTATGTATTATCACATAAAATGTCTAAGTATAGAAAACGTATCATTAGGGCTGTCAAAGTTAACGTGATAATAATGCATTAACGCAAATTCGTTTTAACGCCACTAATTTCTTAAACCATTAATGCAACTTCTGATTTTTAGGTTGTAGCGGACTCAGAGTGAAGATCCTGGTATCATATGAAACTAGAGAACCTGATGAATCCATCGGTACCAACCATGTCATACTAGCTTTTAGTGAAGGAGGTTAAATAACGCTCCAAACTTACGCTACATTTTTGGCAAGGAAAAACTGTCATGGCCATTTTCAAAGGGGTCCCTTGACCTCTGACCTCCAGATATGTGAATGATAATGGGTTCTATACATATTTTTTATGCTAAATAGTACCTGTCAAATTGCCGTGAGCTGGAATGAGCTAGAAACATGAAACTTGACACAATAACTGGAAATGATGTGCAAGTACTTCTCAAGAACTATGACCCCAATCGGCCACATGGTGGCGCTGTAATTAACGCCCAAAAACGCGATTTTGGAAAGGCCACGCCCCTCAAACCGTAAGTCCGATTGACTTGAAACTTGACACACATGTCCAGCTCCATGTGATCTACAATAAAGCCTCTTGGACCACTAAAGTCCGCCTAACTAGATTTTCCGCCATATTGGATTTTTTGAAAAACACATTTTTGACATCTCCTCCTAAACCGTAGGTCCGATTGCTACCAAATTTTCTGTGGATCATTATTGGACTAGCTTGTTGATTGCTCATTGCGTTTTGAAGATGTTGACCAACGAACTTTTCTATGGGAGGGGCTTAGCAGGAAATTGGCCATAATTTATTGACCATTAGTCCAATCATCAAAAATCTTGGTAGATATCTTCAGTACGTGTTTGGGAATATGCATATCAAAGCATTTTCTGCTCAACCCATAGGGGCGCCAAAAATATAAAAAAAATGTACCTCAAGATCCGGTAGATAGAATTTTATCAAATTTGGTGTACATGCTCTGGGGGCAAGTATTAATCAAGATCTATAGTGTCATATTGATCGATGCATGTGGGCGTGGCCTATTTAGCATTATATGCTACATTATGCCTTTGCTCAATTTGCTGTGAGCTGGAACGAGCTAGAGACATGAAACTTGGTACCATAACTGTACATGATGTCATAATAATTCACATAAAATATGATCCCAATTGGCCACATGGTGGCGCTACAACATGTTTCAAGGCCAGCCCCCTCACACCATAAGTCCCATCGATTTGACATTTGACGGACATGTGCTGCTGATTGTGCTCTACAAAAAAGTCTCTTGGAACACAAAAGTTCACCAACTAGATTTTCCGCCATGTTGAATTTTTTGAAAAACACATTTTTGACATCTCCTCCTAAACCGTAGGTCTGATTGCTGGCAAATTTTCTGTGGATCATCATTGGACCAGGCTCATCAAAAGCTGCATAAAACTTGTTGACAACTCATTTCTTTTTCAAGATATTGACCAATGAACTTTAAGAGGGCGGGGCTCAGCACATCAGTAGACCCAACTTCACAAGCCTTTGTCCCATCATCTCCAAACTGGCAGGATATGTTCACAAGAGTACCTGAAACATATCCTGAAAGTTTCATTCAAATCGACCACTAGGGGGCGCTACAAGTCAGACTGACCCACTTAGTTCATTTTGGCAGATAAGTGCCATGTTATCAATAGATAGTCAGGTGACCTCGCAGTGACCCATGAACGCAACGTCAGCGGCTGCTGAGTTTCGTTTTTAGTTCATGGTGAAGTGGAGAGATGAAAACACACGGAGGTTAATGAGGCTGTTCATCATACAGAGTTGTCCTCCATCAGCCATCCAGCCATGCGTGTGTTCAGCAACACGTGAGTACAGTGTTACACTTGGTGTCTTGAGTTTATATTGATGATGTAATGTGTTCTGTTTGTTAGCATAAAGTCGGTTGCTAACAGTAGACTGAGGGCAAGTCATAGTCAAGTCAGCACACTGACACACTGACAGCTGTTGTTGCCTGTTGGGCTGCAGTTTGCCATGTTATGATTGGAGCATATTTATTTTATGCTAAATGCAGTACCTGTGAGGGTTTCTGGACAATATCTGTCATTGTTTTGTGTTGTTAATTGATTTACAATAATAAATATATACATACATTTGTATAAAGCAGCATATTTGTCCACTCCCATGTTGATAAGAGGATTAAATACTTGACAAATCTCCCTTTAAGGTTCATTTAAAACAGATAAAATAATGTGTGATAAATCACGATTAAATATTTCTATTGGCAACCCTACTTATCATATACTTACATTTTATCGTTTCCTGCAGAGGAGTCGTCATTTCTCTTGCACGCCACAGAGGAAGGTGAAAGGTTGAAGTCCGTTTCAGACGTGTTAAAGGATGCTGCTGCAGTGCAGCAAGAGATGATGTGGTTTAGACCCGGCGCAGGTTTAAAAATAAGTCCTATAGTCGTGAGATCAATTCTGAAACCAGCACAATGTAGAGAAGTTGAAGTGGAGGTAACCTGATGCTATAATGAAACTCAGCCTGGAGCTGAGCCGCAGCTTCACTGTAGTCAAGGTGACATGTTTATATAGTTACTGAAACTTGAACTTACTCCGAAGTTTGTAAAAACACGTCTCGACCAACTTTTTTCTGCGTGACCACACGTCACTAAATTCTCTTTGACACCACAAAAAGCTGTGAGTGAAAGTGTCTAAACATCTGCTTGTTTGTTCATTTCATATTTAGTGTGAATTTTAGGAGTTTTCCTCCAAGCCACCAAGTTAATGATGTCATGAACACAGGCGTTTCCACAATGTCCAAACACACATACACACACACACACACACACACACTCTTGTATTTGCCTTCAGTGAAAGCGAGTAGGCGGTGTAGTAAAGCGCTGTGGTTCACAAGAGGGAAAAAAAGGAAGCATTCTGGGAAACTCCCAGTTCAGTTGAGCTTGAGAGCAGCGGCTCCCAATGGGAGGAATTTGCTGGTGCAAAACGACAAAGACCGTCATGATGACAGCTGCTGTTGGGAGCAGTGGGACGAGGGGTGCGTTCACTGTCATCGTGTTTTTAAATTAATCGACAGGACTTGTTTATCTCTTATTGATGTCATTTATTTATTTATTTATTTTTTATTTTATTTTATTTAATTTGATTTCATATTATTTTATTTTATTTTATTTTATTTTATTCTATTCTATTTTATTCTATTTTATTTCATTTCATTTTATTTTATTATTTTCTATTTTATTTGTGTTATATTGTGGTCACACATTAAAACTCTCTCTTCTCTCCAGGGCCTCTTGCCTCAGTTTATATCCCTCATACAGTTTTCTTTTTTTTTGTAATCATATTTTATTGTCATAGCAGGCTATAGCAACAGAGATATTAGCGTCACAAAAAGGTTTTATATATTAACCCATATATGTGAGATGATTAACCACAGTTTATAGTGCAACAGGGGATGGTTTGCATGTTCAAATACAGAGCTCATACATGCGTTCACATACAGTACTTCGTATTCAGATGTAAAGCCTACTTACTCACATATATGAAAATACATCACATATAAAGTAAATGAATAATAAGAATAAAACAAATAAATAGAATAAATAAATAAACATATGCATAAGAATAAATAAACCAATAACAATAAATTATAAAACAAATAATAATGAGAAGAAATAATAGATAAAAGGTAGGATACGTGGTGTTATACAAGATGTTAAGTGCTCTTCACCCTCTCAGTGACTGCTTGAAGCTTGATGATATTAAATAACCAGTCAGAGGAGAGACGGGATAAAGTCTTAAAGTAGGAAATAAGAGGTAGCCGATGAATCTCATGCAGTTTTATTTTTTACATTTGAGACCTTTGCATTTATGATCACATTCCAGTAACATAAAAATGTGTCTGATGTAAACTGTCAAAAGCAGAAAACACTTCCTGTAACAGCAGCTGTAAACCACAGCGCTATAATATCAAATACTTCTGCATATACAGTGAAGACGGGTATTTATTTATAGTACACTGTCTGGTCTATGTATGATTCTGTCCTCCTCTGTCCTCCTCTGTCCCCCTCTGTCCTCCTGTCCTTTTGTCCTGCACTGTGCTGTATATGAGGGGCTGATGCCCTTCTGCTGTGGACCATGACTCATTTTAAAGGACTATTACACTGTTTTTTCATGGTACATATTACATTTTACTACAAATTACAAACACGTGACAGAGAAAGGGAGATTTACATTTTATGCATCCACACCGGTGACAGTTGTGGCCAGAGGCATTATGTTTCGGGTGTCCGTCCCATTCTTGTGTATGCGATACCTCAGGAACGCCTGGAGGATATTTCTTTGACTCAACGATGAACTGATCAGAATCGATGGTCAAAGGTCACTGTGACCTCACAAAACACGTTTTTGGCCATACCTCAAGAATTCATATGCTAATTATGACAATTTCACACAAATGTCTAACAGGATAAAACGATGAAGTGATGATGTGTTTTAGATTTGAAATGTGTTTTTTCTGGTTTCTGTTCATGTCACTTCACTGCAAATATCAGTTTGTTTTATTTTATGTTTTTTTTTTTAGAAAGAGCCAAAATCAAAATAAATAATAATTAATAGATGATTCATTAAATAAATAAATATGTCATTAAATGTAGCAAAAATAATATTAAAAATAAATTTAGCCATTAGTGATTAAATGTGACATATATTGATATTTCTGTTTTAATTTGCTTTTTTATTTATTTATCTTTGTATTAATTCCCTTATTTATTACTCTTTTGTTTAATTTCCCCCTTATTTATTTATTTATGTATTTATTTTTATTCATTTTAAAATGTATTTATTTATTTATGCATTTATTTTATATCTATTTTTGAATAAATACATTTATTTTTTTATGCACGATTTTCCCTTTGCATTTCACCCCTTATTTATTTCCCCAAACTTATTTATTTCTGTATTCTTTTCTTTATACCTTTTACTTTTTACATTTCTTTATGCATTTCTGCCTCATTATGCAAATGAGGGGGCTGAATCATTTATTTATTTATTCATTTATTTTTGATTTTGGCAGGTTCTGTCCTCCATAATTTAGTATCACTGTGAACTGAATGTCTTATTTGTGTTCTCGACTGTTGATCAGAAAAACTGGGGCTTTAGGAAAGTGTGATGGGTGTCCTTCACTATTTTCTGACATTTATATTTCCAAACGATTAATCAAGAAAAACAAATGTCAGATGAATTGATCATGAAAATAATGCTTAGTTGAAGCCCTGCTGTCAAAGCAGTGAGAACTGTAACTTCAGGCAGGTTGACTGTTATTTATACTGCAGGGAAATGGACAGAGACCAAAGAAAACCTCACAAAACTAAATCTATCCTCCTTGAAAAAAATGGGTCATTTAAGGTCACATTCCTGATCATTAAAACGTGTGTCTTGTGTTGTTTCAGCTGTGTTGAGGTGGATGAAGATGACGCTCCAGATATCGACATATATCACTGTCCAAACTGCGAGAAGACTCACGGCAAATCCACACGTAAGTAGCAGGCTGTAGTGACTGAAATGTTATTTATCTTAAAGGGATAGTTCAGGTGTTTCTCAGTGGGGTTGTATGAGGTTCTTCTCCATAGTCAGTGTATTACCTACAGTAGATGACGGTCGGCACGCTTCCAGTTTAGAGAAACAGACAGGAGTTACTGCACGGGAGTAAAGTAATGTACTGCTGTGGACACCTAAAAGAATCAATATTAGTTTAAGTGTACGCTATAGTTAGAATATTTTCACTGGTTTACCTTGCCGTCAGGCAGCTATGCAGAATATCCATACTACCATACTATTTAGTAGGAAAGAAAAAGATTTAATATATCACAAAACATAGTTTGTCAAATGCTGTATGCCAAAAATACCAGGATGTCCTACTCCATCCGGTCGCATATGACCAGCAGTCCTCTGTAGTATGTCCCATACTGTATGCATACTGCATGCAACAGTACCTACTAAAAGTAAAAAGAAAAAGTATGTGATTTGGAATGTAGTTTATGTTTCTGACGAGGAACTGAATCAGTTATCTATGCTCTCACCAAAGCAACCAGACTCCATTGAAAAAAAAACAACACTAACTTTACCTTGCAGAACACGGGAGTTATTCGTTTACCGCCTCGATCGGTTAGTTTGTTTGAGTTATTGTGTGACTTTGGTTAGATCGGATTCAACAAAGTCACTCAATAGCATAACCCAGCGGTTAGCAACCTGCGTCTCTTCAGCTCCTCTCCTGTGGCTCCCTGTGGAGCTTTAAACATGGAAATGAATAACTGTTTTTTTGTTTACATTTTCATTTTTATTTATCATTGTTGTAGGTCTATGGTACGACGGTACGACGGAGTATTAGGACCACATTGAGGGAAAAAAATCAATCTGAGATTTCGATAATAAAGTCATAATATAATAGAGTAGTAATTTTACGTGTTATTTTCTTTTTTTCTCGTAATGTTACGACTTTATTCTCGTAAATTATGACTTTAATCTCGTAATATTACGACTTTATTCTCGTAAATTATGACTTTATTCTTGTAATGTTACGACTTTTTTTCTCGTTAAATTATGACTTTATTCTCGTTAAATTATGACTTTATTCTCGTTAAATTATGACTTTATTCTCGTTAAATTATGACTTTATTCTCGTAATATAACGACTTTTTTTCTCGTTAAATTATGACTTTATTCTTGTAATATTCTGACTTTATTCTGTAAATCTCAGATGTTGTTTCCCTCAATGTGGCCCTAATACTCCGTAGTACATTGTCTCTTTGGCCCTCACTGCATTAGACTTATATACTATATACTTAGACTATAAACTGTGTTACCTTCATCACAATGATCAAATGTTTTGCGGCTCCAGACAGATTTTTTATGGGGTTTTTTTTGCTTAAAATGGCTCTTTAGATAGTAAAGGTTGCTGACCCCTCGCCTAAACAAACTAACTGATGGAGGCAGCGGTAGACCAGCTACCTCCGTGTTCTGAGAGGTAAAATTACTGTTTTTTTCAATGAAGTCTGGTGGCTTTGGCGAGAGCATAGATGGATGCAAAGGCTTCAGTTCCCCGTCGTAAAGGGCTGTCTGACGGCGAGGTAAAGCAGTGAAAATATTCTAAATATAGTGTACAAGTAAACTAATATAGATTTTCGCTTTGCTCCCGTGTTGGTACTCTTGTCTGCTTCTCCAAACTGGGGGCGTAGCGGCCGTCATCTATGAATAAGTATCTACATACAACCCCACTTCAAATCACCTGAACTATCCCTTTAACAGAGAAAGAAGAGAAACAGTTGCCGTGGTGATGTCATCACTTTACGTCTCTGTCACGTGATGTCAAATTCTCAAAACGGATCAAACTGTTTTCAGGAAAACAAGATTGTTTTTGTCTGAACTGTGTTCTTGGTGAGTGTTGTTTTTTAATGTTTAACTTTCTTTCTGTTCTTCAGTGAAAAAGAAAAAGAACTGGAGCAAACATGACACGGGGCAAGGCACAGATATCAAAGCTGTTCAGAACGGCAGTCAGGTCTTCATCAAGGAGCTCCGCAGTCGGACCTTTCCGAGGTAAACACACATTTTAGACTCTTCTAGTACGACTCGTTATTGACCCGTCGACACCACAAACAGTCCGATCATGGGAGATAAACCTTCTATGTCACTGAAATACTCAGACTTGACGCTCTCTAATTGGGATCACCTTTAATGGATCTAATGATAATCAAATGAGATGATTCCTCCTCATGTTGATGAGGCCTCTTGAAATGTCATTAGAGACTCTGGTCAATATTATTCTCCACGTTATGAGTTACTCCACTAGAGGGCACCGTGTGGTCACGTTTCAAGCTCTGCCTTCAGCTCGTCTCACATACTACCGTACTGTAGTAATCCCGGCTCCTCTCACTGTGTGTGTGTGTGTGTGTGTGTGTGTGTGTGTGTGTGTTCCAGCGCTGACGACGTGGTGGTGAAGCTGAGCGGCGGTCAGCTGACTCTGGACTACCTGGAGGACGGCGGCTTCAACGAGCCCATCCTGGTCCAGAAGAAGGACGGTCTGGGTCTGTCCATGCCGGCTCCCACCTTCTACATCAGTGATGTGGAGAACTACGTCGGTGAGGACCTCACTGATACTACCACTGATACTATTACTACTATTATTACTACTATTACTACTACTACTACTACTACTACTACTACTACTACTGCTACTACTACTACTACTACTGCCACTATACTGTATCACTAAATAACTACGGCTGCAGCTGCTGCTTCTACTACTCCTACTTTATCAACTAGTACTGCTATAAGGCTAATACTGCTGTTACTACTATTACTGCAGTATTACCACTACTGCAACTACTCTATAACTACTACTATTGCTATCACTATTACTACTACTGCTGCTACTACTACTATTACTACTGTAAACGGTAATCACAGTAATCACTGTTATAATGTGATTATAACTTATTCTAAGTGGTCGTTGTTTGTTTTTAGGTAAAATAAAAAAAATATTAAATCTATGGAAGAATACACAAAATGTTGTGAAATTAATTTTCACTTTACTTAAAGCAAACAACGACCACTTAGAGGAACTTATAATCACATTATAATAGTGATTATAATGTGATTATAAAAAAGATTAGAATATAATACAACTATGGGAATTATAATAATAATAAAATAAATAAATACATTTAAAAATGTAATAAAATTAAATACATGAATAAATAACATTAAATAGAAGAGAAAATAAATAAGGGAATTAATACAAAGATAAATAAATAAAGAAGCACATTAAAACACATATTTTTGTCAATTAATTAATGGCTACATTTATTTTTAATATTATTTTTGCTATATTTAATGACATATTTATTTAGTTAGTGAGTCATTTATTTATTTATTTATTTATTCATACATTTATTTTTTATTTTGGCATGTTCTATCCTCCATACTGTTCCTATTCCCTGTTTTATTCATAATTGACAACTGATAAAAAGACCTTTGAAAGAAAGAAAAGAAGCGGAGGATAAAACATGTATTATACCATTTTGTGTTCAGTAGGGGGCGCGTCTGTCCTTTATTTAATGCTCTGGTGTTCAGTGATGAGATCACTTGTTACATATCAACATCATTCTGCTGCTACAGACACATTCTGTCCTCCAGCTTCCTGTTTAAAGAAAGTGTTTTAGCTTGTAGGCGATTAGTTTTCCTCCAGCTTGTTTAACCGTGTCCTCTGTGTCCTCTCTGTGTCCTCTGTCTCCTCTGTGTTCTCTGTGTCCTCTCTGTCCTCTGTGTCCTCTCTGTCCTCTGTTGTTGTCTCAGGTCCTGACGTCGGCGTGGACGTCGTGGACGTCACCAAACAGACGGACAGCAAGATGAAGCTCAAAGAGTTTGTGGATTATTACTACAGCACAAACAGGAAGAAAGTGTTGAACGTCATCAACCTGGAGTTCTCCGACGCCAGGTGCTCGCTCTGTATATTAGACATGAAGTCATAAAGATGACCGTCTGGATAAACTCCTGTTACTGATCATTTCTTTTTCTGTTTTGTTTCTGGGGACAGGATGAATTCCATCGTGGAGAGTCCGCAGATCGTGAGGCGGTTGTCTTGGGTAGAGAACTACTGGCCCGATGACGCTCTGCTCGGGAAGCCCAAAGTCACCAAATACTGTCTGATCTGTGTGAAAGACAGCTACACAGACTTCCACATCGAGTGCGGCGGCGCCTCCGTCTGGTACCACGTCCTAAAGGTCCGTCACACTGCTGGTTAGACCAGCATGTTGAGTCAGAACCAGATGGTGACCCGAGAGTGGATCTTCACTCCTGTCCCATCCCGTTTATATTACAACTGCATATTTATATATAAAAACTAGGGCTGTCAATCGATTAAAATATTTAATCGTGATTAATCGCAAATTAATCACACATGTTTTATCTGTTCTAAATGAACCTTAAAGGGAGATTAGTCAAGTATTTAATCCTCTTATCAACATGGGAGTGGACAAATATGCTGCTTTATGTAAATGTATGTATATATTTATTATTGTAAATTGATGAACAACACAGAACAATGACAGATATTGTCCAGAAACCCTCACAGGTACTGCATTTAGCATAAAACAATATGCTCCAATCATAACATGGCAAACTGCAGCCCAACAGGCAACAACAGCTGTCAGTGTGTCAGTGTGCTGACTTGACTATGACTTGCCCCAAACTGCATGTGATTATCATAAAGTGGGCATGTCTGTAAAGGGGAGACTCGTGGGTACCCATAGAACCCATTTACATTCACTGATCTGGAGGTCAGAGGTCAAGGGACCCCTTTGAAAATGGTCATGCCAGTTTTTCATCGCCAAAATTAGTTTGGAGGGTTATTTAACCTCCTTCTTGACAAGCTAGTATGAAATGGTTGGTTTAAAACTGAGCCCTCTACAACCTAAAAATCCCAAGTTGCGTAAATGTGTTAAAGAAATTAGTGGCGTTAAAACGAATTTCCTTTTCATTTGCTACCATTTGGCACAATTACAGGTGTAAAATCCACTAGAGCCGCAATTTCACTTGATCACAAACAAGATAAAATGTCTGCCTCTCTATAGATACTTGGTGGTTTCTAATCTAACACAGAACAACCTGCTGGACCCGAAGCAGCAGGTGTCAACCACCACCTCCCACTTAGCACCCTAACAGACCTTGGCATCTCTATTTAAGCTCTCCGTCCATCAAGCCGACCACAACTGCATCCACAACTGCACAACATCCATCAACTGCTCTCCACTGGTGTACTTCAGGGCTCTGTCCTTGGCCCACTCCATTTCAGAGCAGACAATACTTGGCTGAACTTTCCCTTCCTCTTCTCTGACACAATGACAGGTTCAAGAACTTGAACATGACAATTTTACCTCTCCAAGTGCATGTTGTCTCACCACTGCAAGATCAATCTGGTTGCTGTTCATCTCTGGGAAATACTCCACCAGATCTCCCCATTTCTATTGGTGAAAACCAAACTAATACCTGCGACGTCTGTCAAGAAAACAACCTTGGAGTGATCCTTGTCAAGCTAACTGTCTCACATTCACCCATCCTTCTGATTACTTTAAGGTCAGATAACACCCAGTCTCAACAGCAGTCTGAGAAAGTTCTGATCCTACTAGTTCAGTACGACACTTTAGATGTAATTTCCCCTCAGCAGGTGCTGGCACCCCCCCATCACAGGTGTTCACTCCAAATGTTGTCCCCCCTCAGGCTGTCTTCTATCAGCAAGGACAAAACTATTTTTATTCCCCTTAACTCTAAATTATTTGCATAAAACATCAAATTAAATTCTATAAAACTGTTTTGTTTGGATGACAGCCAAAAGATTCATTGCACTGCACTAGAAAGTGAGAGATTCATGGGACGGAGATCAGTGGCTGAGGTCTTTCCTTGACAGGTTGGTAATGGAGAAGGCCGCCTCAAACCTTGTGGAGCTATATAATGAGGTGAACATTGTGAGCGGTCCAGGGTGGTTGAACTGATTAAGAACATTCCACTTTTTCCTAGACTGGACTCCCAATTAACCATGACTTGACTTGACTTAACTTGTGACTTTATTTCCCTGAATCTCACATCTGTAACACATCTGTTGTACTAGTAATGGCTTTATTTTATAATTGAATTATTTCTTTTCTGTTTATTTTTATAGTATTTATGTGTTTATATGTTAGTTCAGATCATAAAGTCACACAATAACACGAACAAATTATCTGTAGACCAGCAGGTAACATTACTGTTTTTGTGAATGGAGTCTGGTTTGGTAGCTTTGAAGAGAGCATAGATAACGGCGTCAGTTCCCCGTCAGAAAGGGCTGTCTGACGGCGAGGTAAAGCGGTGAAAATATTCTAAATATAGTGTACACTTAAACAGATATTGATTTTTTTTAGGTGTCTAAAATATGTTTTTCTGCTGCTCCCGTTTACAGCTGCTTTACCTCGCCGTCAGACAGCCCTTTCCAACAGGGAACTGAAGCTGTTATATCGCTCTCTTCAAAGCCACCAGACTCCATTCACAAAAACAGTAATTTGAATGCAGGAATATACTGTACATACAACCCCCACTTTACTTATCCTTATTTATTAGCTTCGATTATCTTACTTTGTTAACTTACGTCACTGCTTTTTGCTAACGGCCGAGTGGATTTTCCATTTGAAAAAAGTGGAACAGAACGCAGATGGCTCGCCCTTTAAAGGGACTGTTTGTAACTTTTTAAGCGTATAAATGAACCGGGTCAGGACACATGCGCGCTCGCATATGCGCGTTCGCGTGTGGCCGCTGCCTCTCCTCCTCTGCCTGCTCGCCTTCACTCAGACAGCGCGCGCGTTCTCGCTC
>CAKALU010064578.1:22208-36720 GCA_916700995.1 Hozukius guyotensis
TCAGCTAACATTACTGCCAAGCAGCTGAAATATAGAGTGATATTGTGCTTTTAGCTGACGTGTGTCTCCTCACTGTTTTGAGCGATGCTCGTTCAGGTGTATTTAGAGCGAGCAAGCGTGAGCTCGACGCTGACTTTCGTTGATTTCACGGCCACAGGTGTCGCTGTTGACAAGCATTTCTGAAAGCTACAAATAGTCCCTTTAACAAATTAAAAGCAATTTTTGTGGAAATGCCTTCAAATTCTTCATTTGACGTTAAATGTTCCCATTTGTGATGCTGGCTGGGAGCTGCATGTGTGATCTGTGATGCCCGTGTAGAAGCTTGTATTATCTGACAAAGGTAACAGAGTGCATCACAAATTACTATTTGATAGTGGTACACTATCATCTCTATGTCTTCCTCTGAAGAATGAGGCTGGATAGTAGGAAGATGTGTAAAATATGTTAATATTAGGAGCTATAAACGTGAAGAGACATGAAAAGGAAATGAGGCTCTCAGATCCCTACCATTATTGTTCCTCCAGTCTGTGTCCGCAAAGGCCTCAACACTTTCCTCTGCACCAGGAAATTAGGCAGAAACATGAGAGGCGGGATTTCTGTGATCGTCGCCACCACCAGAGACCACTACAGGGAAAAAGAACACAATCAGACAGCGTATTATAGAGATCTGAGCTGTGACTTTACACCTTATGGAGGCAAACAAAGACACAGCTGACTGAAAAGCACAGAATGCCAAACAGGAGGATGTTTCTATGTCTGGCCCACCAGGGTATGGATATAGAAAAGCTGACAAAAGAAAGACATAATAATGCTGCCAGTGGGTTTAGGCTTGAGCCTCGACTCTCACATGAAAACAGGGACAGCACGGAAGAATGGAAATTCACAGCAGAGTACTGAGGTACCTCTCTTGAGCCCTCCAAGATTTGGTTGTGCACGCAGCAGAGGGGGAGAGTAAATAAATGATAGTCTTTGAACTACTGTTATCAGCTTCACTTTTCCTGCAGCAGACGCTCTGTTATGAGAGATTTACAACCCCATCTTAGTGTTTCTATATCACTGACTGTGTGGCAAAAAGCCACAAACAACTGAACTGCAGCAGCCTCCCAAAAACACTCTCAGGAAGGAAAATCCAAAGAGCATCCTAATCAACTCCGGCTGATAAATTAAAAGTTCAAAAGCTCTTATTGACTCGAAGGGACTCAGAGAGGTGCTGTCTTCTGAATATGCTCGACATGATTGATTTGAATGAGGACTAACTCCCCTATGGGATGCCAGCCAGTTCTCATTTCCAGGGCGCTAAATACGGAGGCTTTGTCACGGCCGTCGTCGTTCGGTACCGCCGCACACGGCACCCTTTGGCGTCATTTTGAAACACACCAGGCGTTCCATTAACTATAATGTAAACCCACACAGAGCGGACGGGAGGGAGGTGGATGGGTTCAACAAACACAAGGCTTTCACCCAGGAGACCGCTGTTCATGTCCCGAGTGTCACGTTACAATCAGCTGATTTGGTTCATTGGTGCAAATAAGCAGTAAATAGAATAATTAAAATGTTAGAATTAAATAAGAATAAAAAAATTTAATTCTACCAATATACAATATAAGTTATAAACAAGAAATAAACATAATATAAACAGATAGATTTGAGTCTCAATTGAGGTTTTTACAGCCGTTTGTGACAACCGGCCTCTTGTCTGTTTACAGCCAGCTCTGTGTGTTGAACACAAACCAACTAGCTAATACACAGAGGAGTGAAGAGATGAAGAACTGTAGTGAACATGCCATGCTGTCATAATGAGAGATGCACTAAAGGTTGGCAGTGTTGAGGGAAAACAAACCAAAGCAAACCTTTAATCTGTTGAGGTAGCGTTTGGGGTGAACCACCAGCAGATCCTCTTCAGTAGCTTCACGGGCTTCCACGATGTTCCCATCAGTGATGAACTGCTCCTCTGAGACAAAAAGGCATCGTTTGATTAGAGTCAAACAGGCTTGAGACGGAAAATATGAAGCTGTTGTTACATGAAAAACTTGGACTGTGACATCAATTCTATCAAATAAACCTTCTTATAGAGTTGGAGATTTTGCAACTTTCGTGCTAAATACTTTTCATTACGACGGAGTATTAGGGCCCAAAAAACGGAGATTACGAGAATAGAGTCATAATATTACAAGAAAAAAAGTCGTAATTTAATGAGAATAGAGTCATACTATTTCAAGAAAAAAAAGTCGTAATATTACGAGAATAAAGTAATCATTTTGCGAGAAAAAGTCGTAATAATACGAGAGCAAAGTCATAACTTTACGAGAAAAAAAGTCGTAATATTACGAGAATGAAGTCATAACTTCACAAGGAAAAAAAGTCGTAATATTACGAGAATAAAGTCATAACTTTACGAAAAAAAGTCGTAATACTACGAGAATAAAGTCATAACTTTACGAGACAAAAAGTCGTAATATTACGAGAATAAAGTCATAACTTTAAAAGAAAAAAGTCATAATATTATGAGAATAAAATCATAACTTTATGAGACAAAAAGTCGTAATATTATGAGAATAAAGTCATAACTTTACGAGACAAAAAGTCGTAATATTATGAGAATAAAGCCATAACTTTATGAAAAAAATATTAAATAATAAATAATATTATGACTTTATTCTTGAAATCTCAGATTTATTTTTTTGTGGGACTATGTTGTTTTTTCTTGGATGACTGGAACACAGAAAGATTATTAACTTACTGTTTTAAAAACTTCAGCCTCTGACTTTGAATGCAACACAGATGGCTTCTTTGTATGATTTTCTAAATATGCTGATTAAATGATCTTCAAAATCATCCTCTTTTTAAAAAAAACCCAAGGTCAGCAGAGGCTCAGTTCTTTATTCAAACCGTGGATTCATTAAGCTGTGTGTACATCACTTCACTTGCTACAACAAAGATGGTGCACACTAACAATAGCTTTGTGTGAAGTCGTGCCAGTTAGCCAGTTTTCCCCTCGGCATTGAAACCTGTGCTGGGCCTCGTCTACCGTACCTGCACAGACTCCCACGGGGAGTTTTCTCTAATTATCTGTGCTCGATTGCTCTGCCTTTCCCCTCTCAAAGCAACTACATCTCACCTCTCCGCTCTCTCTCCTCTTTTATTCTCTACCTCTCTTTGCCTCTCTGAGTGACTCCGTACACATCAGCTCGGGGAGACGCTCTCCCCCCATCTGCCGCTCTGTTTCTCATTCTCTTACCTTTCAAGAAGTGAATGACTTTCCCCCACTTCCCCGCATCAAATGGATGGAGCTTTTCAAGGCCCATGAAGGTGATGTTGTAGTCGGGGTGGTACACAATGGGCAGACATGTTCGAGGGATGCTGGTGTACAATTCGGTGCGGTGAGAGCTGATAAAAGAGAGTAAAGAAAAGGTTGAATACAATACTTCTGCATTACATTTGCATGGAGTGATTTCCCCAGTGGTTTAATAAGCATTCTTGGATCTGTCATGCTGTTAGTTTGTGCTGCTCACCTCCCTTTCCCTTCATTATCTTCTTTGTGAGACATGTTTTTCAGGCATTTCTACTTTCATCTGGGGGGGAAATAAAGGACAATGATATTAATTCACCTATTGTAAATATTTACAGTCAGAACATGAATAATTCTGAATAATTTAGCAACAGTTTGTAGAAATGATATTCCATCAACGTTACCGCACAAGCAAGAATGTTTATTTTTATTATTATTATTATTATTATTCACAAGATGAATTTACAACCTCAAAACTGAGCAGATATCACAGTAGACATAAAATAAAAATGTAAAATTAAAAAAATAACATAAATAAAACAAAGTTAAAAAAAACAGTTAAGCGATTGTTAGTTATAGAGTCAGATAATTTTCAAGTAATATAAAGAGATCTTTGGCTTATTTGTTTTTATTTATACAAAATAGAAATAACAGAAAAAAAGAATACAATAATAAAAATAAAATGTCTATATAAGAGTCAAGTGTTCTGGAAGTTGTAAACAATATAAAGAAATAAATACTGGATGGATATAAGTGGACTGAATGATTATGTTCAGTATGTACACATTTACACAGACAATAAAAATAAAAATAAAATTAAAAAAATGTAAACAGAATAATTCATTAAAAAAATATGTCATGAATAAAACAAATAATTACAAAAAAAATAATTAAGTGATTGTTAGTTATAGGATCAGATAACTTTTAAGTAATATAAAGAGAGCTTTGGCATATTTTTTTATTTTATACACACATATTTTATTTTATACAAAATAAAAATAAAATGTTTTAAAAAGTTTTAAACAATACAAATAGTGCAAAGAAATAAATACTGGCTGGATATACATTGACTGAATTATTATGTACAGTATGTACACATTTACACAGACAATAATAATAATAATAATATTTAAAAAAAATGTAAACAGAATAAATCATTAAAAAACACGAAATAAATAAAACAAAGTTTAAAAAATAATACCATATAAAGAGATCTTTGGCATACTTGGATTTTATTCATTTCAGGGACTTAATAGTTTTATTATAATAAGACATGAAGATGGGTGGAGCCTTTAAGAATTTTGCCTTATACATAAAGAATTTTGCTGAAATTAGTAGTCAAGTCAATTTTATTTGTATAGCCCAATATCACAAATCACAAATTTAGAGTAATAACTTAATGAAAATACAACACAGATATAATAATATATAATAATAGTAAAACATTAATCATTAGATCCTTTTTGTCTTCTGATAAAACACCAAAAATTATGATCAATAGTAGCTGTGGATTTGCTACTTAACCATGAATTGTTTCCAGAACATCTGAGAGCATGAAACAAAGAGATGCTCTGCTGTTTTAATATCACCTTTATAGAAAAAAACACATTCAAGGCTCTCAAAGCCAAATATCAAAAATTAAAGGTCCCATATCAGCTCATTTTCAGGTTCATACTTGTATTTTGTGTTTCCACTAGAACATGTTTACATGCTGTAATGTTAAAAAAAACTTTATTTTCCTCGTACTGTCTGCCTGAATATACCTGTATTTACCCTCTGTCTGAAACGCTCCATTTTAGTGCATTTCAACAAAATTGCGTTGCTAGGCAACAGCTTGGGTCCATGTTTTCCTTCCTGTCAGCTGATGTTATTCACATGTACTGCAACAGGAAATAAACTGGGACACATTTAGAATGTTTATGTTTAAAACCGTGTAATGGTCTAAATATTGTATATTTGTGACATGATGACATCACAAACGGACAGAAATCCTGATGGCTTGTTTCAAACGCACAATTTCTGCATACGGGCTGTGTGTATTACTCTGTATATTGAGCGTTTTGATAGTTTAACAGTATTTAAGATAAGATAAGATGAACCTTTATTAATCCCTGGAGGGAGATTCAGGTGTCAAAGCAGCAACATCAGCAAACAGAGTGAAACACAGGAGAGGTAAAGGTATACAAAAATTATAAAAACAATAATAGAGATATAAAAGATACAGAGTGAATGGGTGAACATAGTGTGTACAGTCCGTCATAAATAAATGTAATATGTACATATGTGCAGTCTATAAAGTGGTATATAGGATGTATAGTGTAAAGTGCGCCAGTGATTAGAGTCCAAGATGGTTGCAGATAGTGCATGTTTAAAGGCAGATAGTGCATGTTTAAAGGCAGATAGTGCATGTTTAAAGGCAGATAGTGCATGTTTAATGTTCTTAAAGTCCTAATAGTTCTCATATGGGGGTCAGTTTTGGTTGTGGAGCCTGATGGCTACCAGCATGAAGGACTGAACCAGGCGCTTTGTGTTGTGCCGAGTACTTAAACCTGCTTTATAATACAAAAGACCTAAAAATCTCACTTTTTTACAATATGGGACCTTTAAAAATTAACTGTAAGGGTAGAAATCATTTATTATTTTGTCGTGAATTATTTTTGTTTTGGGTGGGACTCAGTTTAGATATTGTTGGTTGGTCAAAATATGACCTCTAAATAACACTCTAAATATGACCTCTAAGGGACAATAAACCAAAGTTAAACTACAGGAATCAAAACAGTCTGATTTCTCGCGCATGCGCAGTGACGCGTGTACATTTACAGAGACGCAACAGCTCAAGGAAGCAAACACACAAACACACACACACACACACACACACACAGCCTCTAAACCCGCTCCAAACATCAGTGTTCAGGCCTTTAAAGGTCATTTTAGCATCACAGATTAAAATATCACCACAGCAGCTTCAGTGAGAGACAGACCGGAACTGTTTCAGCTGTTTCAGAGGACAGAATCAGCTGGGACTCACCTGCTCCTGTCTCTGTGTCTGCACCTGTCTGTCTCTCTCTCTCTGGTCTCAGAGCTGCTGCTGCAGATAAACGGTTAATGTCCGTCCTCTCTGACAGGATTTAACTCGGGGTATTAGTCGTTAAACGGTGTTTTCTTTGACAGAATCTCTTTAGTGCGTCATCCTGCTCAGCTGTCTGCTACGTAGATGACGTAGGTGGAATGCGTGTGAGCTCCGTCCGTTACGTTGTTACCGCACACGCGCATTTAAAGAGGAATGAACATGAACTCTGATTTCTTATTTTGCAAAGTAGGTTTGATATATTTATACATCTCTCTCAATGTATTTACACAGAATATAAATAACAGAATAAATAAAAAATTCTGATCTAAAAAGGTGCATTAAAAACTATAAATTATAATCTGAAAATGTGCATTAAATACTGTAAATTAGAATCTAAAAATGAGTACATTATGTACATGTGGATATGTCTATATACTGTATGTACAGTGAGTAGGATTTATATTTACAGTGACAGATTTGCACATATTACAATGTGTACATAAAGTGACAGATGATATGTGCATTAAAGACTGTAAATTATAATGTAAACATTTTTACAGTATGTACATGTAGAGATGTCTATAAACTGTATGTACAGTGAGTAGTATTTATATTAAAGACTGTAAATTATAATCTAAAAATGTGCATTAAAAAACGTAAATTATAATCTAAAAATGTGCATTAGGGATTGTAAATTATAATCTCAAAATGTGCATTAAAGATTGCATTAAAAACGTAAATTATAATCTAAAAATGTGCATTAAAAACTGTAAATTATAATTTAAAAAATGTGCATTAAAGACTGTAAATTATAATCTAAAAATATGCATTAAAGACTTTAAATTATAATCTAAAAATGTGCATTAAAGACTGTAAATTATAATCTAAAAATGTGCATTAAAGACTGTAAATTATAATCTAAAAATGTGCATTAAAGACTGTAAATTATAATCTAAAAATATGCATTAAAGACTTTAAATTATAATCTAAAAATATGCAGCTGCATACACAGAAATAGAGATAACAAGGACGACAAACCTGGACAAGTAAAGGTGAGAAATAGACAGGACTGTTATGTACACAAATTTGCTAGTGAGAAAATAATATATAAATATTATATATGGGTGTTTCTGTGGGCATTTTCAAGTCCCAGCAATGGAATTTGGGATTTTTGTTAAGATCTGCAGTGCAATGCTTGATACATACTGTATACACAGTGTTATTACCCATCTTGACATTAAAAATAATTACTAATAAATGTAATTTAATAAAATTTATGGAGCATTTTATGGGTCCATTTTTCTTCATGTCCCACAACTGTGGTCTCAATGATGAGATATTTATAATGAGCTAATTCAATTATAATATAATATACCTTTACTGTCTTTCCAGTAGTTTGATATAAAACAATGCATCACATTTATTGAGGTGATCATATGTGTGTGGATTAATATTATCATGTGAAATATAACTAGTAACAATAGCTGTTGTTTTACAAATCTAAAAGTACAATAATTCCCTCTGAAATGTATTTGGAGAGGTAGAAAGAAACATATAAATAAAGTACTCAAGTCAGGTGCAAGTACCTCAAAGTTGTACTTGAGTACAGTCCTTGAATAAATGTATTTAGTTTCCACCGGTGATTATAGTATAATAATAATAATAATAATAATAATAATAATAATAATAATAATAAAAAAAAATAATAATAATAATAATAAATTGGACTTATATATAGCGCCTTTCAAGAAACCCAAGGACGCTTTACAAAGAGGGCACTCAAAATCATACTAATAAATAAAACAGAGGAAAACTGCAGCTGGGTAAAAATGCATTAATTTAAAACCTAATTTCATGTCCTCAAAGCTCTCTTAACGAGGCCTATAACCATGTATATAATTACATATATATTGTATATAATACAGTGTACCATTTTCATTAGGGCATACAGAACACATTTACATATAATAATCTGTATTAAATAAGCAATCATACAGCTCATAATATTTGTAATCAATTTACTTTCCCACATATTTCCCAGCCATGCATATTTATTTTTGCTTTTTCTTTGCACATTTACAGAACAAGATTGTTTCTCTAGTTGGATTAACACTTTATGTCAGAATGTGCAGCAAGTATTTAGCAGAACACCAAATGTTCCCACAGGAATCAATAATCTTATCTGATCTCAGGATGTGCAATAATGTGCCCATAAAACTCCCCTGAATGCTGAAATGTCTCTGTTGTAATAGAGCGATATGAATTCACACAGCACTGCACAGTGACAGGCTAAATGTTACCTGAACTTCCTGTGAATGTGACGGCTCTGTAATCCCGTCTATATTGGCAGCTGAAGAGGGAGACGTCTATAAATAGCCTGATATGTTAATGTCACTGTGCACGGTTATATAGAGACGGTCGGCTCTGAAGAGAGGAGAGGCTGATCTCTCTCTCCGCTGGGCTGGAAGTCTCAGAGAACTTCAGAAGAACTCTCTGTAACAGTGAAACGACCTCGCTGTGGCCTGTGGTCTATTCTTAGCTCATGTTCATTCCCTATATACTGTGTCTGAAGAATAATACTGCATGTAGTTCATTGCTGTGATCTGAAGAAACATTTTTTTTTATGAGCACATCTTTCCATAATCACCCAAGAGTGGAGGACAAAACGACAAGTTATATATAATTAGGAACAATTTATCAGTATAATTTAAAAACTAACCTAACCAGATCCTGTATATTTGAAGAGACGGTGTAGCTGAGTGTCGTACTGACAAAAAATGATCTTATAGCATGGTGCAGTAACCTGGAATTCAACAGCAAAAAAACAACAAAGGATTCTGGTAAATAAACATAAAACAAAACACAAATGCCAAATATATATATATATATGTATATATTAGGGCTGTCAGAGTTAACACGATAACGCGTTTTAATGTCACTAATTAACGCATTAACGCAATTGATCTTTCGGAGGTTGTAGTGGGCTCACCAAGGAGGCTAAGTAACGCTCCAAAAAACAAAACTGGCAAGGCCATTCTCAAAGGGGTCCCTTGACTTCTGACCCCCAGATATGTGAAAAAAGTCAGAAAAATGTCTGAAAAAAAAGTCAGAATAGTGTCTGAAAAATGTCTAAAAGAATTTCCAAAAAAATGTCTGAAAAATGTCTTAAAATATTTCCAAAAAATGTCTGAAAAATAGCCCAAAACAAAGTCTGAAAAAAAGTCCAGCAATTGTCCAAAGGAAAGGCAGAAGAAAGTCCGATCCTGGTATCATAGTAAACTACAAAACCTGATGAATCCATCGGTACCAACCATGTCATACTAGCTTGTCATGAAGGAGGTTAAATAACGCTCCAAACTTATGCTAAATTTTGGCTCAGAAAAACTGGCACGGCCGTTTTCAAAATGGTTCCCTTGACCTCTGACCTCCAGATATGTGAACAAAGTCTGAAAAATGTTCGAAAAAAAGTCAGAAAAGTGTACAAAAATTGTCTGAAATGAAGTCCAAAAATGTTTCAAAAAAGTCCAGCAATTGTCCGAAAGAAAGGCAGAGGAAAGTTTGATACTGGTATCATAGTAAACTATAAAACCTGATGAATCCATCGGTACCAACCATGTCATACTAGCTTGTCGCAAAGGAGGTTAAATAACGCTCCAAACTTACACTAAATTTTGGTGAAGAAAAACGGGCATGGCCATTTTCAAAGAGGTCCCTTGACCTCTGACCTCCAGATATGTGAATGTAAATGGATTCTATGGGTACCCACGAGTCTCCCCTTTACAGACAAGCCCACTTTATGATAATCACATGCAGTTTGGGGCAAGTCATAGTCAAGTCAGCACACTGACACACTGACAGCTGTTGTTGCCTGTTGGGCTGCAGTTTGCCATGTTATGATTGGAGCATATTGTTTTATGCTAAATGCAGTACCTGTGAGGGTTTATGGATCAATATCTGTCATTGTTTTGTGTTGTTCATTGATTTACAATAATTAATATATACATATATTTGCATAAAGCAGCATATTTGTCCACTCCCATGTTGATAAGAGGATTAAATACTTGACAAATCTCCCTCTAAGGTACATTTAGAACAGATAAAAAATGTGCGATTAAATATTTTAATCGGTTGACAGCCCTAGTTCAGACATATCCATGTGTATATATATATATATATATATATATATATATTTATTTTTTTTAAATACTGTATTGCTTTGCATTTAGAAAGCTCACTATTGTGACATCATGCTGTCTCACAAGAGCAGCACATTTAAAGACATGTCTTTAATGTCAGTGTAATAAGTAACATTTCATCACGCATACATGTACACATTGTTAGTTCTACACCTTAACCCCACTACATATTAAATTCACCTTATTCCACATCAGATTCTTTTCGTCTGCATAAATATTTTTCTTTCAGCCCCGCCAGTTATAATCTTGTTTTCAGTAGAAGTGATTGGCACTGCCGAGGTCCACATCTGACATGAATTAGATGGTCTGCTGGGACAATAAACACTTCACCGACAATACTGAGCATCTGTTGCCATGGCAACCGTCAAAGCCGATATGACAAGCCGTTCTCAGCGATATCAGCGAGAACAAACAAAATAATAAAAAGATCCCGCTGCTGAAGCGGAGGCAGCTGATGGTATAAAACGGAGCAGCGGTGAAACCTTCTAAAGGAATATACTTATAACTATAACCTGATTTCATAAATCCTCGTTCACTGTAGTGGACGTGGTGAGGTATAGTGATAACTCCATTTGGACAAAACCAATCATCCCCTGGCTGTTCTGTAGACGGATGAGAAAGAAGAACCTCTCTGAAGTCTTCGGGGAGGTATTTGGAGATCTAAAAACACTGTTTCCATCTGCACCTGCTAAAGCCAGAAGGAGCAATTATCTCATGCAGGGACTGGATATTTCCTTAACGCAGTGATTCATGGGATTCATGCGATTGTTAAAGCAAAATACTTCAGGCTTTAGACAATAAATTATACTTTATTAGAGGAGATAGGATTACAGCAAGAGGTGATGGTTTAGATTACCTTAAAGCCTGTTTAGAAGGAGTTCAGTTTTACAATATTAACATTTAGTGTTCATCTTTGTTAGCAGTTAAAGCCTATAACTGATGGGGTGTCACAATCGGAGGGGAAGCACCCAAACACAGATGAAACAGAAAGACTGGGGGCAGTTCAAGGATTTATTGTACATAAATGATTGGAGGCAGCTGTTGTTAGGCAGGTAGAGGTACTGGTTGACAGACGGAGCAGAGTCAGGTTCAGGTTGTTTGAAATCCAGCATATAACGCACATGACAACTAGGATGAACTGGCATATAGGAACAAAGGAAGTGGACCGGTATACTGTGGGTGCTTTTCATTATGCTATACCAGGCATCAGCAACCTTTACTATCAAAAAAATAAAATCTGTCTGGAGCCGCACATTTGATCATTGTGATGAAGGTAACACAGTTTATAGTCTAAGTATATAGTATATAAGTCTGATGCAGTGAGGGCCAAAGAGACAATGTACTACGGAGTATTAGGGCCACATTGAGGGAAAAAACATCTGAGATTTATAGAATAAAGTCAGAATATTACGAGAAAAAAAGTTGTAATATTACGAGAATAAAGTCATAATTTAATGAGAAAAAAGTCATAATATTACGAGAATAAAGTCATAATTTAATGAGAAAAAGTTGTAACATTACGAGAATAAAGTCATAATTTAATGAGAAAAAGTTGTAACATTACGAGAATAAAGTCATAATTTAATGAGAAAAAGTTGTAATATTACGAGAATAAAGTCGACTTTGAACTTAAGTACAGAGTACTTGAGTAAATGTACTTAGTTACTTTCCACCATTGGGGAGCAGTGCAGAATATCTCTATATCTCATGTTGTGAAGTAGATACAGTGCTTGCTATGGTTGCATTATTTTTGTGTGTCTAAATCCTTCAGGGCTTCAGATATTTTGGACGGCTGGCTGGAAGAGAGACAGAATACAATTTATTTCCACTCAAACAATGTCTCTCAGTATTCAATCTGCTCAGGCTGATGTAAACATCATCTGACTTCCAGAGCCAGGCAGCGATCTCATGAAACGCTGCCTTTATGGCTGTTTGCCTCGCCGTCCTGCCGGCCTTGTTGTGGTTCCTTTAGGCGCCAAACTCAACCTCATGCACTACACAGATCATCAGGATAAGAGCTTTACTAGTCTACTCTGTTTTCAGGCTGTACATCGCAAGTGGAATCTGATGAATAAGAAGTTTAAAGCACTGTACATTGGCCACATTGAGGTCACTGATCAATAACAGCGAGCTTTAAAGTGAGCTGCATGTTCATCTAACGACAGGTTTCAGGGTGAAGAGGTCGCAGGGCTTCAGCAGTCACAAATTAAAGGAGGAAGACTAAACTACTGAGGGATTTTATTTCATCTCTGATTCAATGAAAGCAACTCTGTGTGGATTTTATACGTGTCTCATAAAAATCATTCAGATGCCTTAAGATTGTGTTTGTTGAAGAGCGAGACAATCACAGTCAATCTGTGCTGTCAGTGAGCTGCTTTCAACCATAGACGAGATAAGAAGTGGACATAGAAGCCTCGAGTTCTGCATTTTGGCCGTTGCCATCTTGGTTTTTGCAACCAGAAGTGACACAAGTACAACTTAACGCTGAATAAGACATTTTTAGGCGAACAAAATTTTATTATAATTAACTTTCATGAACTGAAAACACACAGTGAAAAGGTTCAAGTTGTAAGACGAAAACACGAACAACTCCGAGACCAGACAACGCCGTGGTAGCGACCTGTCAATCACAAGGTAGCCCCGCCCTAAAGCATCGTCTATTTGACTCTTAATGGGACCATAATCTGAAGAAGACTTGAAACTAGAGATTGAGACCATAAACTCATGTTTACAATGTTTACTGAGGTCATAAATCAAGTCGATTGAAGCAATAAATTCCTCAGTGCATGCTATATTTTTGACTGAGAAAGATGCATCACAGAGTGAATTTACAACATTACAGCGGGGCGACAGGTTCTGCCAATGTTTTTTTTTGTAACCGTCCAAGTTCATGATCCTGGCTGATGAATCTGGTGTATACTTAAATTAAAATCTTTCCGGGGGCACTGCACTTATTTGAAGGTTATGATTCCACATGGTTCAACAGTGACTTAAAAATCTCAAAATAAGATGTTAAACCTTATATGAGGAAGAGTTTTTGGCACACCCTCTCTCTCCAGGCTTACCGATGTGTGGATTTGCTTAGTGCAGCTATAAAAACAACTGACTCTGAATTTCAATTCAATTAAAAAAAACAAGTTTTCACAGACTGATGACATGCTGTTCAGTATGGCACACTGTCAAAAATCCTGGGGTTTAAATTGTGTACCCAGCATGCTTCTGTGCCTCCCGTGGGAGGCTCGACCACTGCCACTCACAGCACAATGGACCTGACAGAGAATACGCTACGGAGCCATGACGGGGGAGCGGCAGCGTGGACATCAATGGGCTGTCACAGCGTGCACCCAACTCTCTCTTATCCAGCCACACATCTGACAGCTGCTCCCACGTCACCACAACGCTCACACACTTGACAGGAGTGTGTGGAAGTGGACCACAATAGACTCAGACACCACTCTGTAGCCTTTTATTTGAAGAGGACAGTCGGGGAGTGTGTATCCAATATTGTATCCACAGTAGTGATAGTTGAGATATTACTGCTATGTTTCATGTACAAATGAATGTTGTTTAAGATAAGACAGATAAACAGATAATAACTAGAGCTGTTAAAGTTAACGCCATAATAACGCAAATTTGTTTTAACGCCACTAATTTCGTTAACATATTAACGCAATCGATCTTTCGGAGGTTGTAGCGGCTCAGTTTTAAAGCTAGAGTGAAGATCCTGGTATCATATGAAACTACAAAACCTGATGAATCCATCGGGACCAACCATGTCATACTAGCTCGTCATAAAGGAGGTTAAACAACTCTACAAACTTACGCTAAATTTTGGCGAGGAAAAACTGTCATGTCCATTTTCAAAGGGGTCCCTTGACCTCTGACCTCCAGGTATGTGGAAAAAAGTCTGACAAATGTCCCAAAAGACTCTGAAAAATGTTTTTAAAATGTAATGAA